>VWPU01026633.1:0-15987 GCA_013398955.1 Callaeas wilsoni
TCAGCCACTCCTCTCTCCACAGGCACCTCCTTGAAGAAAAGCTGAAAGCTGGCGGCTGGTCCCAGGACCTCTACAGCCGGAAGAGCAACAGCAGCAGCTCTGAGTCTGACCAGCTTTTGTTTGCACCTCCAGGCTCTGCGGCGCTTTGAGGCCACAGGCCCAGCGCTTCATCCAGGGCTGAAGGTGAAACCCCCAGGAAAGAATTTGGAAGCGCTCAACTGAACCTTGATTGAGAGCTTCCAAAATCAGCTCTTATGTTCCAATAAAGAGATGTAGCTGTCACACCAGTGTCCGGGTGGTACCACCAGCAAAGCCCACACGGCAGCAGCACTGGCTGAGCTCCGTGTCCAGGGGCAGCCGTGGATGCCCAAGTGTGGGCAGGCAGGAGCCGGGCAGGGGCTGCTGTGACCAGCGTGGGGGCCCCGAGGGGCTGGGGGAGCCCATGCTGAGCATCCCTGGGCTGAGGGCACATTTCCTTCAGTGGGATCATCTGGGCCTGGACCTCCTTCAACGGCATGCCCAGGAAAAGAGAGAAACCATCAAGAGCATCTCCAGCAATGTCAGCTGGCAAAACAAAGGTCCTCCCTAATTAACACACACTTGACATTGATGGGCCACCACCAATCCAGGGTGCTGCACCGGGTCTGCTCCTCTGGGCAAGGGCCCCAGTGGGGAAGGGCCATGGGGCTGTGGGGCCCGATGGGGCTGATGAGTAGTGCCAGGAGGCACAATAACCCAGCTGCAAACATGCTTGATTGCCAGGTCAAAACACTCGGCGTAGCTGGGCTGGGGTTCCCAATAAGGCAAGTGGGGGCTTTGGAGTCCCCTACAAGGTGCATGAGGGCCTGGGGTCCCTCATAAGACACACAGGGATATTTTAGGTTCCCTCTGAGGTATGGAGGGCACTAGGCTCCCCCGTAAGTCATGCAAGGGATTTGGAATCCTGTGTGAGGCACGCAGGGGGGTTTGGGATCTCCATTAAGCGTGCAGAAGAGTGGGGACCCCTGAACAGCATGCAGGGGACAGAGATCCCTCTGAGGCATGTGAGGGGCACTTGGACTTGCCACTAAGTCATGCAGAGGGCTTGGGGCTCTTCCTCAGGCATGCAGGGGTCTGGAGTCTCTCCTGAGGCACATGAGGGGGTTTTGGGGCCTCGTCTCAAATGTGCAGGGCCTGGCGACCCCCATAAGTCAGGCGGGTAGTTTGGAGTCACTCGTGAGGCATGCGGGGGGTTGGGGATCTCTCCCAAGGTGTGCAGGGTGCTGGGGTCACTCGAGAGGTACATGAGGGGGTTTTGGGGTCTCCTCTCAGATGTGGGGAGGGCTGTGGACTCCCGCAAGCATGCCGACGCTTTGGGTCCCTCCTGCTGCACGCAGTGCGGCTGGAGTCTCTTCCGAGGCACGCGGGGGACCGCGGTCCCTCCCGGGGCCTGTCCGGCCCGGGGCAGCCGCTGTGCCGAGAACGGCGGTGGCGAGGGGCCGAGGCCGCGCTGCCCCGCCGGGTTCCCGCTGCCCGGGCACGGCACGGCCGGTGCTGAGCGCCGGGCAGGCGGCACCCCGAGCCGATGGGCCACGGCCCCCGCCCTGCCTCCGACCGGAGCCGGGAGCACAGCCCCCCAGGCAGGGCGGCGGAACCGGGCACTGCCCAGGGCCGGGGGAGGACGGAACCGGTGCCAGAAGAGCCGTGGCGAGCCCCGGGCAGGGTCCTGGCGCTGCCCGCCGGGCTCTCCCGGGCCTGTGGCCATCCCCGCCGAGAGGGACGCGGTGCTCGCCGCGCTCTCCGCACGCCGCCGGGCTCTGAGGGAGCGCCCGGCTCCTGCCAGTGCCTTGTGAACACTGAGGGGCATGTGGGGGTGTAACCGAACCTGCCAGAGAGAGAAACAATTCATAGGAGACTTGTTTAGGCCTTTTAAAAGATTAACTGAGAAGCAACTTAAAATCCCACGCTAAATCGTCTGTTTTAATGTGTGGTGATTCCTTCAAGACACTTCGTTGGTAACTCCCGTGGGTGCTCGGCCGGGCCGTGTCCCAGCGAGCACAAACTCCCAGGAACTTCAATGTGTGCAGTTCGGCTGGGAAGAGGGAAACGAGTCAACATCTCTGCAGATGCCCAGTCTGCCTTCCGGGGTGTCGCGCAACAGGAATGTTCCAGGAAGAACGGGCATTTTTACATCCTCAGAACAATGTGCTCTTGCGGTCCTGGTGGTGGATTAGAGAGAAAAGCCAAATTTGACAGACTAAATTTGACTGTAGGAGAGGGATGGCTCAGCATAGGGCTTGGGGACCTGTGGTGCCAGCCAGTGACTAGGCACTGAGACACAGCAGGAATACCCCAGACTATCACACTTCAGCTGTGAGGGTATAAAAGCCCAGGGGTTCTTTGTTCAGGGTCCCTCAGAAGCACCAGCTTAAGCCGTTAGTGTTCCACCACAATAAAATTGTTTTAAGGATCCAGAGGTCTGACACTCTGCTATGGAGTACATTCCACATTTCCAGTCATTTGGGCATTTGGGAGCTTTTTATTTCCTTTTGCCCCCAAGATAAACAAACCCCCAAAACTACACAAATAACTCCTTTACCGTTTCCTCTTTTTATTTTCATCTGATTTTTACATTGTTCTATTCGCTCTGCTACCTTGTCCTCATCTTTCCAAAATTCCAGGGCCTATTCAAGTCCAGCCGGGGATGGTGCACACATTTTGTTTAGTTCTGTAGTAATTTATCCCCAGCAATCCTGTCCACCACATTCCATTTAAATGTTGCAAAAACCTAACTCTGGGCTGCGGTATATGAATCACACTCCGGTGTGTGAGACGGCAGAGCACCAGAGCAGGCACTGAAGAAGGGGGCATTTGGTAGATGAGAAGATGGTATTTGTTCTAGCCTGACTGCTAATGCTAACATAGAACTGCCTGTCATGTTGCCTTGCCTCTTCGCAAAGCTGGATTTATGTTTCTCTCTCACGTGTGATATTTTCCTTTCAAGTCTGCCTATTTTAGGATGATTCTGCCAAAGGAGCTGTTTTAATTTGAATTTGATATAAAATCATCCAACAGTTGAGGCATGTATAAATTATCTGTATTTCAAACTGGTCTATTTTTAACTCTAAATGTTAGTCATTTACAGAAATGAATAAAAATATTTCGGAAAAGGATAGATTCTTGTTTAACTACTTAAATCTATCAGACTGGATGAACTGCTCATTCTGTAAACTGGCATTCCAGTCCAGATCCTAAGGCTGTAATCCAAAACTGTGTTATGATGATGTCCCAGTTGTTTCTGTTTTATTAGATAAAAATGTCTCTACAAAGTGTACTGCAGGTAGTAAGGTTTTGATTAATGTTTCTTTGGTATTATTATATCACACTTCTTTATGCAAGTATTTGCTGAATGTAACTACTACAGAATCATATCCTTATGAAGATTTCATAACAAAGGGTTTTTTACTTAAGATCATAAAAGTTTAGCTAATAAGGTAAAATTTTACTCTTATTCAAAGCACTTAAAATGCTTTAATCAATTTGCTGTTAAAAACAGTTTGGAGCTTTCTTAAACAAAAAAGTCTAAATTAGAGCTTGATGACTACTGCTCAGCACAGTGCATTTCTCTAGTGCAACACATTTTAGAAATAGATTGGTTGCAATTATTTAAGTGATCTGAAGGAAAATATTGTCTGTTGTCAATAACACATCTCAAGATCTGTCCATCTGTCCATTATTACTCTTGGTCTTATTTCAAAATTTCTGAAAGGAGAAGCAGTTTCATAGGTTCAGTCAATATTTATTTGCTGCCAAGTGAAATCAAATATCATTAATGTAAACATATGTAATACATAAATATCAACTCCATCCATTAAACCTTTGGGCATCATGGCACTGAACTTATGGCAATCATGTAACTTGAAAATAATGTTTCTTGCCAATAACAGAGGCTTCTAAATCAATAAACACATCTGAGAACAGGAGAACCCTTCACAATATAAAAGCACAGTACCTGAAACCAAATGCTACAGAGAATGGTCACATGGAGCTGTTCTTTAAAACTATGCAGACTGAACAATTGCCACTGAAACTCCCTCTAAAAAAATAAAATGATTTGTTAATAGCTTCTGTTACCTAAAGTTAGGTAGAACATGCCAGGTAACACAAAATACAGTAGCTGGAAAATGCAAAATAATTTGGTAGGCCCATCTAATGCTTCGGCAGAGTTGTGTAGAAATCAAGAAGGATTCTCTGTTCCTTCTTTAATCCTTTTCCTTTTTTCTTCCAGTGCTTGTTTAAATACAGTTTTCAAGGTATTGTAAATATATGGTCCGCTCTCAGAATCAAAGCTTGTCTAATAAAAGAGAGAAGTTTCAGTTCAGTTGTTAAATAGATGTTATACAGCAGAATTCAAAGTAGATGCACATTAAAAAAAAAAAACAGCTTTGATATTTATGAAGGATGTGGTTTTGATGGAGTGCTTCATGCTAAGTGTTTTCAGTTTTATGCTGACTAGACATTAAAATAAACCAGAAGAAGAAGAAATGTTGTGATTGTTTTAACAGGCAGATTTACAAGAGATGAGGAAGCAGCATGGTGAACATTCTGTTCGAGTCCAGATTTCATTGGCTGAATCTGAGAAGAAATCTGGGCTGAGCAATAGCTTTACCTGTCAGTGTTATTGAATGAGCCCAAAGCAGAAATTTAGTTGTTCACATCCTGTGTTACAGGCCTGGAACATTAACTGACTTGCGGTGTAATTTCAGAAAATGATTTCATCTAATGGAAAGACTTCACGTGGTACAGAATCCACCAAAGCCTTTGGTAAGCTGCTGCCAGTGATTAGTCAGTGTCACCCCTTAAAAATGATCTTTTCCCTAATTTGAAGATGTCCATGAATGGCAGTGGTCCAGAAATAGAAAAATGAGACTCCAGGATTGAGGCTGTAGTGACAGAATTTAATTTTGTTGAGAGTATTTCCAACCCTTTATGTATGTGACTATTATAAAATGTAAACTCTGAAATAAATAAGCTTCACATTGAAGTGTGAAGGAATTACTGTAGCCTTTCTCACAGAGGCCTCCCTCTGCTGATTGATTCACCCTTCATGATTTAAACCAAGTAAAGACAATATCAAGGACAGTTATTTGGGATTACTTGCCTTGGTGAAAGCTTTAATAGCACGAGCAAGTAAGGCCTCCTCCACATCAGCTGGCAGCACCTGCAGGTTCACCACACAGTGCAAAATACAAAGGATAGTCTGACACTGCTCCTGACGGGGAAAAGGAACAGCAGCTCATTAGAAGAAATACTTCCATGAAAAGCATTTTAGCCCTCAGGTTTTGTTAACTGCTGTTTAAACATCAGGTTGTGCCTTCCTGTACTGAAACATTCAGGTGCAGGAGTTGGTGGGGAATTCCCACCAGCCTAAAGAGCCCCTGCATAATTATTTCAGCCACAATGGGAAAACTCTTCTCCTGAGTACCACAAACTGCTCTGGGAGTTTCTAGGAATTTCTGGGAATTTCAAGATCCCCTCCACAAACAGTACCCTTCCTGTGAACTGGCACAGGAAAGGTGAGATTTGGTCTTTTCAGCCCAAAATGCTGTGCATGTTCAGGGCTCTTTTCCCCGTCGTGCACCTCTCTCTGTCCTTCCAAGTCTCCGTCACCACTGGAAGCTAAGGAGGAATAAAGGGAGGAACAGATCTCTGTGGCTGCTCCTTCCCACCCCTTTTCCAGCTTAATTAAGGGGCTGGAGCATCTGTGACACAAGCAGCCTGTTCTAGATAACTCTGTTTTGAGCAAGACACTTGGACTAGAAGATATCCAGAGATATGCAGATAACTCACACAACTCGATACAGAATGAATTGTCATTCTGATTTTGAAAGACATCGAAGTGGCTTTTTGAAAGTGCAATTCCTTTGCCTAAAGTTAAAGACTAAATTGCCAGATCCAATATGTACCTTTCTCAGCAAGTAGAGTGCATCCTGGGATTCTGTGCAATTTTTTGCCAGCATGTCAATATCATCTTTGGATATAATAGGTTCTTTCAGCTGCTCTATCCATGACCACATCAAGCTGCAGAGGATAAAAGGATCTCTCTCGGTGCAGATTTTATCCCAAGCTCCATCTCGAGAATTCAGTTCTTTCTTAAAACAAATAAAAACAAAACAAAACTGAAAATGCATCATCTAGTTACCTTTGCCAACGTTCTCTTTGATTGCAGCAGTACTTGGCTGCTTATGTTCCAACAAAAAAGACTTAAGAGTTATCAAAAAAATTGTATTTTTTTCCAGAGTATCAACATTAATCAGCAGTAATACAAGTGATTCTTTAAAACAGAAGGATGACATAAGCAGTGCAGCTGAGAACCTCCCAATACTCCACTGGAATATATAAACCAGCTTTGCATTCCAACTTCAAAGCAAATGTTGCTAAGAGGATTTGGGTTTGAGGATAAGCAATTAAGTTTATACTAAATTATTTTTCCTTTTACTCACAAATCCTCTGATTAGTTCTGAGAAAGCACTGATGAAAACCAGCTCAAACCCTTAAAACCTGTACTACTTCTGTGCTGCCAGCAGCCACGTTACAACCAGAGATAATGGCATCAATTTCCCCCAGTCAGGAAAATGAACATAACCAGAACCTCCACCCTCCTGCTAGAGACCAGAATATGTAGGTGCACTTTGCCAGCCTGTGAAAGAACTGATCCCAGACCTCATATAAACTGCTATCCCAGTGAGCCATTTCAAAGCTCCACGTGGCATTTTTGCCATTCCAGGAATTCACTGAGGTGAAATATGCAGAGCCCATAACATGGAATTGAGTTAAAAATTACCTGCCACACATCTACCTTCTGCTTCACTTCATCCTCTCCCAGAAATTCATTTATATCTGCAAGTGCTTTGGCTGCCAAAACTCTTCGGGCTTCCAAACTTAATTCTGATTGCAGAACAATGTGTGGAATTGTCTCTGACACATCTCTGCTACCCTGGCTTTCATATCCAATGGAAAAGTTCACTTTGGAAGAAGAAGAAGAGTCAGAGTCCTCAGAGAGATAGACTCTCCTGCCATATATATTGGTCTTGTGGTCCTTCCTATGAGCAGTCTCGTTGGCAAAGTTGTGCCTCGGCATCCCGGGTTCCTTGGGATTGTGGATGGATGCGAGGCCTGAAGAAAAGGTCCTGCTGCGTTGTACTTCTTTGGTAGAGTTCCTTCTGTGATAAAGTGAGGAGCCATCCTTTCGTCCATCCAAATTAAATTTCCCTTGACTCCAGAACACGCACGTGCTACGCACTAATGCTTCTTTGTTTAACTCCGGCTGTGGCTTTGCTTCACCTGTGGCAGAACATTCCTCCCCGCTGTTCTGCTTTGGTTTGTTGTTCACTAAGATCTGAGCAGGCACTGTCCAGGCAGTGTCATCCTGTTCAAAAAGAAACTCAGTTCTCCTTAGGTCTGACTCACTGTAGCTCAGACGCCTTCTCAGATGAGTAAGAGGCTGAAGGCATTCGACATTCCTTCTTTTACAAAAAGAATCACACACGTGTCCCAGGGAGAAGTGCGAGTCCTGGGTTTCGAGAGCGGAGGAGTGGCTGTGGGACGAGTCCGACGTGTCGCTGTCCTGCCTGGCCAGCTCCCGCTCGAGCTCCGTGGACGCCAGCTGGGACACGGTCTTCTCAATCTCAGCTGAGAGGTCTGGGATGTCCAGCAGCTCCGCCTCTACCACCTGTCTGTTTTCAGCCAGGTCCAGCAGCAGCTTGCACACCAGGTGGATGAGCTTTGGCACGTGTTTGAGGTGCCTGCTCTCGTAGCCGTGGAGCAGGTGCCTCTGGCGGGTCAGGTACTGGGACAGGGTGACCGCGTGCGCCTTGGGCTCGCAGCACGCGAAGACGTTGCGCAGGGGGACCAGGAACTGAGAGAACTCCCTGACACACAGCAGCTGCCCCCGCGTCTGGATAGAATTGGGCCTTTTTGCTCTGACAAAGAGAATCGCTTGGTCAGCGCTCATTCTTGTGGCAAAAACTAAGTAGCAAGCTATTAGAACACCTGGAAAATACAAAGACAGGATTAGCTGAGGAACTGTCAGACTAAAACAAATACTCAGTGGAAATATGGGATAGAAATTAATATAGGTGCAGACACAGTGTCCTCTATTACGTGATGCTGTTACTTAAATGTAATTGCGTGTGAAGAAGCCCAAGGCAGTGAAGCCCTTCTCACTGCACTGCAGTGGGAGCTCACCACAGCCTCTCCCGGAGTTCCACCATTCACAAGCATGGGAGCAATGGGGGCTTCTGTGGCAAAGGCACAACCAAAAAGGACTTGAAGGAAGCAGATGAAATTTTAGGTGCTCCACCAAATCTACCTGATCCAACAGTGAGTGGCAGGTTTGTGAACGTGTTAGAAGTACTGGACAGCAGAAGTGTACCAGGGGAATTTTTCCCCTCCAAAAGCAGCTGTCACATTTGAATGTAATGGAACCGTTATACAGATTAAAAACTTCTCTAACCTTACAGGTCTTTGGTTTTAATATACTAAAACTGATCTTCTCTAGCCATTGACGACATTTGGGCAAAGTAGTTCAGCACTTTTAACCATTTTATAGAGGTCCATCTTGCAATGATACAGAATCGAGCCCAGTTATTAATGGTTTATAACCAGAGATGCTGGAGTTTCTAGAGGAGCCCTCGTGCTGCTCCTGCATGGGGCACGTACCTGTCCTCCCGAGTCCTGCGTGGCAGTGAACAGCCACCCTCCCCTCCTGCAGGGCGAAAGCCATCACTTTCACCATGTCAAGGATAGTCGTGAGAGATGCCACTCCATAATCCTTCCATCCAAAATTATAAAAATAAACTAAAATAAAAAGAGAGACTGTGATTTTCTGCCACACCAAATGTGAAATGTGTAATACTAAATGCAGAGGAGAAATTACTAGTAAGAAATGATAGTACTAAAATTGCATAATGGAGCTTAAAATCTGACTACATCTTGTTTGCAAGAGATTATTTTCCCATTTCAGTGTATGCTTGCTATTGAAATTTGATAGATACACAAAGCTAGCAAAGATTTGTCAAACTCAAGTTCAGCTAGAATGTAAAAGGTGTAACAAAACAGTGATTCATGCAAAATTACTGAGCTATACATAGAAAGAGGGTAATTTTTTCTTTTCAGGAATAAAAGCACTTCTTCAGTCAACAGCTGCTTCTTACAGAGAGGCACTTTCTCTTCTCACCATAACATGAAAATACAAAAATCCTGTCAGTAGCAGTGTCCTCACATGAAATAACCTTTTATAGTCTGGATAAGAAAACATGAGTGTACCAGAATTTGATACACTGTTAATGGCTCAGATATTTGTGAATGCAGAAGAAAATGAAAAAGGGACCTGTTGTCCTTCCTTTTTTCTAAACACCTGAACACAAACCCTCCATCTCTCTCTGCATAATACACAATCTTCGATCATGTGTTATTTGCTCTTTATTCTATTTGCCAGGTTTGACGTTTACATCCCGTTTTGTGCAATGTTTCCTACACAGCTGCGTTTAACTCACAGGAGTTCAAGTAAAAATATCCCTAAATGCCAAACTCAATAATTAATGAGGAACAGCAGCAGGAGGGAACTTACTGCCAGCCTCCATAAAAGCTTCAGGAAGGTAGGTGAAGCCACTCTCCTGCTCCAGGGGGTTCCCACAGCTCGCGTGCTCCCCAGGACGCTGAAGGTTAATTATGGTTTTTATGCCACATCTTAAGGAAGGAATAGATGAGTCAAAGTATTACATGCAGTCAAAATCTCGTTATCCCTTATTTTCTGAAACACACATTTATTCTTAGTGGAGAATAAATCTTTACCTGTAGAGCGTTAAAATGAAAGGATCTTTATCAACAATCCAAATCTACGTTGAAAGAGAAAATGGATCAGGAATTACACCAGTAATACTTACAATAAATAATGACTAAATCTGTTACCTTTCAAACTGCTCAATAATGTTGTACTTTTCAATTAATTCTGTTGAGGGTCGAGCCATAGCCAGGATGTTATCTGTTATCCTGAGAAATTAGAAAATATAATGTTATCATGAATAATTTCCTGGGTATGAGTCTTCCAAAATAAGAGTGCTGTTATATTCAAGAAAGAGAGAAATACCTTGGTGATTAATTAGAAATTACTTTTAAAAATTCTACTATGCCATGGTGTTAGTGATAAATCTTATAAAACTGATACAGATAGAACATTATCAAAAGACAATTACTGGAACTGCTTAAATGCCAGGACATAAGTAAAAATTCCTTGGAATAGAAATTTGGACCAGATCCCTGTTTGTCCCTCTAAGGTTTGTAAATGCTATTTAAGCATTTGCTGTTAGATAAAAACCAGTAGGAATGTAAAGATAACATTTCACGTGACTCTTGCTGCACATGAACATCCTTCTGAACACATGCCTACATTATTTCATCTGCAGGAATTGCTTTTACTTTTCAACTCTATTATTAACATGTTTAATTAACTTGCATCCTAATCCTTAGTAGCCCAGAACAGCTTTTTTATAATTCATGGCAGATAGGTATTTATTCTTTTCGATCTGAACCAAGCTTACTGTAAGTCAACAGAAACCCTTCATGGGCTATGTACAACGGCCACTACGTCAAGTTCTAATTCCAAATCTAATTCTCATTACGTTCTACACTTAGCAGCCGATTTAAAAAAAAAAAAAAGCCCAACTGTTTTGGCTTGTCGAGCTGCTCACCAGGAGGAGTAGAGCCCCTTGACAGCCTGCTGGTGCTCGGCCCAGCGCTCGGGGTTCTCGTACTTGCAGGCGCGGCCCCCGCAGGCCATGGAGCACTGCATGTGCCCGGGGATGACGTGGCGCAGCCGCTCCCCCACCTTCGTGTACTTGGCCGTCGGGCGCCTCGAGCTCCCTGCGACACAGGCAAAGCCCCGTTAGCGAGGGAGCTCACCGCAGCACCTGGCCCCCAAGGGAGCCAGGCGGCCTCGCCCCGCACCCGCGCACGCCGCGCACGCAGGGAACGCGTATTTCGGGCTCCTTGTGCAAGGAGTCTGAGCGGGAAAAACTCCTTGCGTTACTGCCAGTTATTTTTTCTGATGAAGTCAGAGATGAGTGACATCCTTTGCAGCTGAAAAAAAGTCACGGTCCTCTTCAACCCGAAATCCAAAATAGTTACCCGTATCCTTGGTGCATGCATGAATGTGTGCTTCTATTCTACCTGTTGTTTATAACTGAGCTGTTAGAGTAAAAAGCGTGTATTAACACTTGAATAAGAAATCGGTGAGCAAAATACAAAATATAAAATACAAAATACAGGAAGAAAATTAAACCCCACTATTTTATCCACACATAAAAAATACAGTTAACAGAACAAAAGTACAGTAATACCGAGAAAATACCCAGAACTGCCAACAGTCTCAATGAAAAATACTTTACTTTTTTTTTCAGGAAAAGTTGCGTCCAGCTCCTCGGGGCTGAGCGAAGACAGAGCCACCATGACCCGGTGCGTGGACGAGGAGAGCAGCTCCACCACGGAGCTGCGGCGCCGCTGGCTGAGGCGGAGAAGGGGATCGGAGGAGGAATGCCTCCGCCCCTGGAAGAAATGGCTAAAGATGCTGACGGCCGAGCGCCTGCGGGGGGAAGCCTGCATGGCTGCGCGGCCCCAGCTCCGCCCGGAGCCGCTGCCCGGGGCGCTCTGAGCGCAGGGGAAGTTGCTCAGCGCTGAAGTTGCGGGAGCGGAGCATCCCCGAGCGCGCTCCGGCAGCTGGTCCCCGGGCTGAGCCGTCGCCATGGTAACGAAGGATGCAGGCGCTGCTGCCAGCCAGCCCCGGGCTGCTCCCTTCCACAGGGATTGCGTCTGCTTGGGACAAACTGTTCCGCCGCTTGATGAAAATAGTTGCATGTCAAGTAGGTAATTTTCAAATCGCGCTGGGAACAACCAAAATGTTTGTCATAAACAATGGGAGTATTTAGTTCCTGCTCAATAACAGGCATTCAGAACTCGCTAAGACACAAAATACTCGATTCAACAGAACAATCAAAATGTAGCTGGAGGCTCTGCCTCCTGAGAGATCTGTAAGGAAGCACATTATACTCCCCCACCTCTTGGTTCTTCATTCCACAACCACCTCTCCTCCTCCACTTCGCCGCTCCAAAATGCATCATTAGCTGTGTAATGATTGGGATTAGTGTGTTCCTGCTGAAACGCTTCAGTACATGATGAATTGTGGACTGTTTGCCTGGACCAGTCACATCTTCTAACAAAACATGATTTGTTATTCAAGACAAAAGGCTAATTTTTTTTCAGGGCACAGCTCTTTTATGCAGCAAAGCTGTTAACCCTGCAGCCTGAGAGAAAGCAGATCGTGTGGAGGAGAAGGTGTGTCAGTGCAGTGCTTCAGGCTTCTGAAGGTAGGTATGAGGTGGCAAATTGCCTCCCACTTTGCTTCCAGTGTGCTGAGCAGGAGAATGAGGTGGCCGGAAAGATTGCAGCACTCGGAAAAGCAACGGCGTGGAGAATCATTATAGTGATGTAAAAAGCCTCTGTCATCCCAATGGCTGTGCGTTAGACTGCACTGAAAGGGGAAGGCTGGGGGAATCGAGAAAATCCACTTTAACTTTGTCAATAAACAAATTATTCCCATTGCATTTTCCTAAAATACATTTGTGTACCACCAAACCAGTAACTTGTACAGAGGAATCTGCATAACAGACAGTTCCCTTCTGGGACAAATTCATCAGGCAAAAATCTGCTTCTTCCAGGCACTGACCAGGAACTGAGGGCCTGAACTTTGACTGCTGCTCCCCAGCTCTTACAGAGATGTGCCAGCGTTTGCTGTGGGTACCAGGCCTGAGACATCAGCAGTGATATCACGTGAGGAAAGGAAAATGGTCAAAACCTTGACTCTTCATTCATCACTGAAGCTGATATACACAGGTGAGGAAGCATGTAAATACGCTTTTATTTTGGGGGTTGAGTGGAAGAGAAAGGAGATGAAAAAGGCTATTTCAAGTGCTACCTGTATCCAAGAAATGTGAAAAATATTTTCTAATTAACTACATTCCTTTCTTATATTTAATTATTTTTCTCTTTATCTTCCCAGAAACTTTTCAGCATATGTCAAATGATAGTGGAGACAGAAATGATGAAAATAAAATTCATTGTTTTCCTACTGAATCTAGCAGGTTTGCAAACAAACACTTACCCAAAGTGGTAAGAAAGAAAGAAAGAATTGCACCCTGTAAAAGTTTAAATAATTAGAAAGGGGAGTTTTGTTGAAGGCAGGTTTGTATTTTCAGAGAGCTGGGCAGTTTCTCAACACAAAAATGGCATCGTTTCTTCCATTAAGAGATCTGACAAAATGAAAACTACAGAAAAGATCAACATATTATCACCATGATATGTTGATGAAATAGTGCAGTTAGGTTCTGTTATAAACATTTTAAGTTTATAAACATGGATAATATTTCTGGGGGTTTTAAAAATTTTCTGTGGAATTTTTTTCCAGAATTGTTTAAGCGTTTATTATGAATGGCACATCAGAGACAAATTCTTACCTGAACTCATGTTTGCCAGATACACACTGCTCTCTATCAGCGAGGAGTATGGTAGTTCATTTTGCAGCAGAACTCCTGCAGCCATTGCAGTACCTGTTGAAACAATAAAATATTCACTGAAAATCTACAACAGACACTCAAAAAAAGCAAAATAAAGCCAAGTGCTCCTGGTTATGGAGTCGCTGAAGATTTGGGCAGCCAGGCATGGACTGGTACTTGATCGACAGACTGTCTGCAATCCGTGTGCCCTCACTGCTCTCTTCCCTGCTCTCCTGGGGTGTGGAATCACATCTGTGATGTTTCTCCTCTAACAAGAAAACTGAACCCGGGAGTCTCTCTAAGCAGAAAACAGAATTTTTCTCTAATGGTATTTCTAATACAAGGTAGGTCCTGCTCTGAAGACCTTCTATCTGACAGAAAGATAAAGGAAAGCTGTAAATATGAACACAATAATCAGTCACTGTGATGTTTAAATAAACCCTTTGCATGGCTCTTGAGTGGAAATTCTTACTCAGTAGAAGATCACCCTTCTGTTTCTCTTATCTCTATCGGAAAATAGCTGCAAGTATAACCAAAATAACACATTTTTTTATACCAAACGAAGCACTTCTCTGCTGTATTGTTAACTACAGAAACTTTGCTAAATAAACAAACCTTGGGTTCCCAAATCTGCAAAACCAGTATTAGGATTCAGCAGCATAAATAGGGTTTTAAAAGACAGATTTGCTAAAAAAAAAATGAAAATAGAAGAGTCCTGTGGGGATTAGGTGACAGAATAGGCCTGTGTGGTGCTAACTGCTTGCTGTTCATTGTCCAGCTTTTATCTCTAATTCTGCATAATTATTTTTGTAGTAAATATGTAAATAGAATTTATTCAGTCAGATATTACATTATCTACCACATACTTGAATAACTTATTCTTCCAACAGTGCTAATGGACTTTATTCCACAAAGTCACCCAGTGCAGCTCTGTTCTTTCCAAGGTGCTCAGTGGTGGGAACAGATCACAGATACACATTCAGAACCCTCTCCAGCACTGCACCAGTCCTCTCAAAGGGCTGAGAATTACATTTGTCACTGAAAGACAAAAAGCCTTCTGAAACTTCGGAGATGCTCAGAAATGCATCCCTAATCTAAGTACATTAAGAAGAATAGGAATTAAGAATACTCTTAATAAAGATTAAAGAGTCTCTGGAGCATTTTCTACTCAGCTACTTGACCATCTGACTCTGTATTCTGAAAAGTCAATCAAGTACTTTAATAAAGTACTTTCATATAATAGCATTCTATTTGGAGAAGCTCCAGAACCTCTATTTTTTTTTAATGGATTTTGAAATCAGTAAGTGATGGTTTTCATTATCAGAGGAAACTTTGTACCTAAAGAAAGAACTTCATTTTAGCCCCAAAATTTCATTTTTAGAGTTCATCGTGCTGAATTAACAAAAATTCTTGGTTTCTGTTTCTCAGAAAGTTCTCTTAGAAGTTCTTAATATCTTGTCCAGATAACATTTGAAAAATATATCTCATCATATGAGCAGCAGAAACACCACCACTATGGCTATTTAGTTCTCCTATTTCCTTGTACTCAAGTGATTAAAAAAGAGAGATGAAATATCAGGGATATTTCTATCATCTAAAATTATTTTCCTTTTTTTTTTTAACCCAAGGCTCAGGCTGATAAGAACTCTTAACTGGGAATGGGTGAGATGGAGGTTAATGCAGAAGAGAATATACCTAGAGTATTACAAAATACTAGCAAGATTCTTCTAAGTGGCAGAGGTGAGCGATGTGTCTCTTTGTTGTCTAACCGATTTTATTTCATTTATACACCAAATCCATAATTCCTGTGCTGCCCAACTGACTTGAATATTTTGTCTGTGCCTTTCAGTTTGCTAAATTTGACTGACGGCTGTGTTAAATTGCTCAGTGTGATCAACGGGAGCAATTCCCTTATATTTACTTCTGAAAAAAAGTTAGTAATATTGTGACAAATGACTTTGCTGAGTTATATTGCAGTCCCTCAAACAGATGTAACGTGGTAATTTGGGACAGCTCAGTGCTGATGTTCCTGGACAGGGGCATTACGTTCCTGCACCGATAAAAGGGTGCTAGAAGTAAAAATAGTGCTTAGGTAAAAGCAACAGCTCTCTCCTGCTCCGGCTCTGTACCAGATATTCTGGGATTTTAAAGACGTTCTTCAGCATTTTGCTCATCCCGTGAGCGCTCGGCAGCTGCGGCAGGCACAGCCTGGAGCGCTGTTCCAGGTCACGGGCCCCAAGGGCTCCCGAGGGATCCGAGTCACGTACCTTGGGGCAATCACGGTATGGCCTTAATCAGCTCTGCTCCTTCATCTCTGCCCCGCATTCTACTGCCATGACAGCAAAGGCTGCCCCTTAATCCCGGCTCCCTGAGCGAGTGGAGAGGAGCCGAGTCTCCCTGC
>VWPU01026637.1:0-17597 GCA_013398955.1 Callaeas wilsoni
GGGCGGGCGAGCGAGCGAGGCCGGCACTCACCGGCCATGGCGTCCAGCCGGGCGGTGGGGTGCCGCGGCGCGGGCGTGGGCTTCTCCTTGCTGACCTCGCGGCGGGCCCGGTTCTCCACGTTAAAATTCCGGAACACGCGGGTCACCCGCCCGCCCATCGCCGCCGCCAGCCGCGCCTGCGCCCGGGGCAGGCCGGGCAGGGGCGGTGCGCCGCGCCGGCGAATGCACCGGAAGAGAATACGCCGAGTACGGCAGGCAAACAAACAAACAAACAAGCGAACGAGAATACAGACAAGGCGGTTCGCTTCTCACTTCATGGCGCCCCGGCGGTGCTTTCTCCTTGCCCTCGGAGCAGCCTCGGACGCCGGTCCGGGCGGCCTTGGTGCTGCTGTTGCTTTTTAAACGCGTGCGTGACCGGAGCCCGCGGGTCGGGCGGGTCCCGTCAGGAATGCCCTCAAAGCGGCGGGCTGGCCCAGAGTTTCCTTTTCAGCCCTGGCGGCTGGCGCCTGAGAGCCCGGGCACGTCATGTCGTGACTGTCGCCACTTATTTATCGGCGGGCATAGGCTCGGCTCAGAACTGCAGCGAGGGACAATTGCCCAGCACTGTTGAGAGTTTGTAGGCTACACAACGCTTATCACGGTGCAGACCTTCTTTTTCAGCTCAAATAACCTTTCTTCTGACTCTGCAAAAATTGTAAAAACTGCTTGTGAGAAAATATTGAGAAGGCCTTGAGCCATGCATGATAAGAAAGGTAAATTTGTCGATAGAATTAAAATTGTTGAGACGGTATCAGCAGTTCATAGATTCAAGAAGCAAAGTGTGAAAAGATCACAGAATCCTCAGGGAAAGGAAGGCAGGAAGAGCAAGAGTAAGAGCTATTGGCCTGATGGAAAAACCGATAAAGCCTGATGGTTGACTACTTTATTCAGCCACGACTGATAAGGTGTCTTACCAACAGAGATTAATGACTCGTTAATTCCTGCTGCTGCGTGAATTAGCCAATAAGTAATTCCCTTATGGTTTTAAATTGTGTATATACTGTTTGCAGACTCTTAGTGCCTTCTGGGCCACTAGTTAGTTCATGGTAGTAGTTGCCTGAATGAAGTAACCTGGAGTGGGAGTGTTAGTGAAGGACAGAGAAAAGACCAAACTTCTTCTTGAGCTCTTTATTTATTTTTTTTTTTTTTTTTAGGTGGAAAACACCTTTTTTTCTGCCCTTGCATCTATCTAGTTTTTCTTATTATTGTGGGCATACAAAACTTGGGGTTTCAGAACTTGGTCTTCTACTAGTAGCATTATTTAGTAATAATAATAATGTTGTGATAGTTGTCAAGGCTACAGTGTGCTGTAATGCTGGATTAATGAATGACTGTTTTCTTTAGAGAGAAGCCAAATAGATTTAGAAAGGCAATGGAGAAAAGGCAGCATAAGCATGGTCTGTGCTAGATTTCTGCTCTCTTTGGGAATCAGGAAGGTGCAGTTTCTCCAACTTTATTTCAAAGACTCTCACAGTCTGTAGGAGGATAGAAACATGTTTTTGTTCTCTGGTAATAAGCTTACTGACCCTATCTTATTTTAGACATTGCATGCGAATGAATTAAGAAGACAAATAGTGATAACAGGAAGCTGTTAAAATCTGCTGAAGTCAGACTGGTGACAAGTTTAATTAAATATCTATAGTCAATTACTTGCTGACTAAACCTGTGTTCTTGAGTCCAGGATTTGATACTTTTGTAAGTGCTGAGTCTGTCTGGTGTGGCTATAATGAAAAAATCCACATGGTTGCTTTTGGTGGTCGTAGACCTTTCATAGGTACTTTAGCACTTCTCTGAGACTTATTCTTACTGTTCCATCTGTGGGTCAGCTATTGTGCCAAATTTGGAAACAAAGTTTCTCATTCAAAAGTTAAGAAATCTCATCTTCTGGGATCAAACTCAGCACAGGGGTTCTGTCTTCTTAAAGCCTGAATGTGATTAACACTGCTGTAATATTTACTGACAGCAAAATAAATTCACCAGAATGCAGTCAGTTAAAAATAAAGAGTGATGTCATGCTCTGCCTGTCACTTCCTACCACTGAGGATGGCACAAGGCTGTTCTTTCATGTATAAAGACGCATCAAAAGTACAAGATTTTTATTCTGAAGAATCTTTCTTAAACTGTAGCAAGCAAAAGAACCGAGATTAATTTTTTTATATAATTTGTTTTTTTCATAATGTGACCCTGTTGATATTAAATACCAGTAATCAAGAGGTTGGATTTTTTTTCCATATAAAACATCTGCAAATGGGATGATTAAGAAATGAATGTATGTGTACTCAGCTTAGATGGTTTCAAATGGAATACATTTTTCTTGAATGAGGACTCTGAATTTTTCCACAGAATTTAAAAACAACATAGCAAAACAGCCTATGAGAAGAACACAGGCTATCCAGCTGAGTTCTTGTACACCAGCAGCCTGTTTCTCAACACTGGACAGCACCAAACACATCAGAAAAAATACTGTAACTTGCATGATATATGTGTGCCACAGGCTGCCATACTAGATCTCCTTTTAATCCTTCCATACGTCTTAAGAGAGAAATTTCTAAAGCTACTGTGCACCTGGAAAATAAAAAGTACATTTGTGACTGTTCTTTGAATCTAGTTCGGTTTTCAATCTCAGTTTTGATTGTATGTTGTGTGTATTTTTTTCTTTCTCAGCTAGGTCTGTAGCTGAGTGGAAAATTTGAAATTAATTTTGGTAGTTAACTAGCATCAAAAGTGTGATTGACCTATTGAAAATTTCTATCCCTTCTTTAGAGAAGGGAGAATAGGAATGTCTGTCATTAACTTGTGTTACTGTGTGGTACTACCAAGGTTTCTTTTCTGTCTTTACTACTCAGAAGATCGGGAATCAGAATATGAGTCCAGATGGGCAGGTGATCTCAGTGAAATAGTCTTTTTTTGGTAATAGGTGCCCAACTGGAGAATTTTGGAGAGGAGGCAGGTGCTTTGTGATTTATGATCTGGGAATGGCACAGCAGTTGACCACAAAGGAAAATTAGGAATGCCCTTATACAGCAGCAGCACACATTTATATTTGATTCTGTCCACATTTTCTGCCACTGACATCATTTTCCTCTTCTCATGTTTTAGTTGTTGTTTGTTCAAAATTGATGTCAGTCTAAATGGATCCTTGAACAAATTCACGTATCACTAGGATTCAGGGAATTGAGTCCTCTATCCTGATTACTGGTTTACCAGTAAACACAATGGAAGCATTGATCCTTTTGTTCCGTATTTCATCAGTGTTAGGCAGAACCAGAGAACATAGCATTAGCAAGAATTGATTATGAGCCAAGTAAAAATTACTGTCCTGCAACTTTGTAAAGATGAACTCAAGAGACATGGGCTTACTGATGGATCACTTTTGATTTTCAGTGATATTTGGTTGTTCTGTTACTTAATTCAGATTATTTCTCTGTTATTGGTTTCAACTGATTCATCTTTTACCGGCTTCTGAAGTATCTACAGAAGGATCAACATTGAAGGATTTTGCTTAATTCCAGTGTGTGATCAGAATGAACACTTGCATATTTTCAAGGCTAGGTGGCTGCAGTGCTTTATTTAAAAGAATTTTTGTCAAGTCCTTATGTGGATGAAGTTTATGGCAAGTGCAGCAAGCTCAGTGTTACAGGCTCACACACCAGCCCAGACAGCTCATTATCTCCTTGTCAGGTAATACTAATTTCAAAGACAATGCATTTAAATTCTTCTGATTGGCTTGATATACCTGACATCATCTTCCATATTTTTCCTGTCTGATTGTTGTATCTCAATTAGCAGGTTACTTTGACTTGGAACTGCACAGTAGGAGCCAGCATATTTAAGAATGAGGCAGCCTGGTACTGGAATGAATTAATTTCACCAGTTACACATACGTTTTTACTTCATTTTTACTCAGAGGGTTCAGTACCCAATGCTCTCTTCTCAGTGGCAATACTGGTTGAGACAACTGACAGCCTTATTATTTCTTGTAACCCTGGCTTCTGTTCATCCCTCTTGCCAGACTGAGGATGTAGGAACACCTCCAGAGCAAACCAACATCACACAGATGGTCTGATTTAAGAAAGAGAAGAGCTCCCATAACTTTTCTAAGCTGTATCAATCACTGACAGTTTGACTGGTCCACAGAAAGCTACTGGAAACACAGGAGGAAAAACAAAAGGCCTGTGACAGGAGGAGTGTGAATACCTTGAACTGGTATTGCTGCCAGGTTGGTTGGTTGGTTTGTTTGTGAGAGTTTGCACTTTGCTCCCAGATTGTTTCTCTCCAGCAGTGACAGAAACAACTGTACCAACTCCAGTGAGGAAGAGGTGAACCAGCATTGGGAAGAGACTGGGTGGACTGGAAGGGTGGCTGGCTCATCTTGGGCTGGCTTTGCTGGTGCTCCAACATCAACCAAGACAAACAACCTCCTTTGTACTGACTTGAGGCAGTAACAGTAGCCATGATTTTACTGCACTGCCACTGCAGTAGCTGTCTGATAGTCCAGAAAATAGTTGGTGAATGGATTCAGAATATTACCTATCTGCTGGAGTTTCTATAATAAAATATAACACATAAAAAATAACAAATATATAACCTATGTGTGCTGGCAAGATGCTCTTCTACAACAATGTAATGTTTTTGCATCCCCAAAGGATATTTCTATTCTCTGTATATGGTTTTAATTAATGATGATGCATAAATATTTATACAGGTGTGATGCATTTCGTATACATAACTTTATAATTTAGTTCTGTTATCTGTGACTTGATGTGTCAAGGGATTGATTTTCCATGTTTTTATAAGTAGTTGCAGAACCAGTTTTATTTATTCCTTTTACACTTTAATTGCATCCTTCTGCAATTTGCAAATTGTGTATTTGCCAGTGTGAATTACATGAAAAACTGAAGTCTGTTTTATTTACCTATGGGGAGCCAAATTTTTTGCAGAATAGGAAAGCCAAAATGACCTCAGTGAACACTTCTAAAACCATTATATATATATATCTCAGTCTTAAAGAAGGCTTATATATAGATCTTAAGAAGCTGGAGAAGTTACAGTGTGGTTTAATAGCTCAGTGGCTTAATCAGTGTTATGCTGGGTAAGTAGCATTTGAGTCCATGTCCTATACCTGTATTTTTTTAGACACAGTAGCAAAAAATCTGCCTGACACACACAAAGGGTTCTTTGCAGATATTCAAGGAATACCATACTGAGATTACACATCTTTCCTGGCTGCTTCCACAAGCCATTTCAAGTCCTCTACTTTCCAAAAAGCATATGTATCGGCACTAATGCTGGAAGAGGATTCTATCAGGGGAAGCTGCCAGATTGCAGAGCAAAGAAAATGTGACCATAGGGTTACAACCTACAACCTTCAATTAAAAGCCTTGAAGTAAAGATGAATGTGCAATGTTGCATTACCAGAAGACTGGAGAAATACATTAAATTAATTTAGCATTTATTCCAAGAAACAAATGAATATTCTAAGATGTGCAGTCACCAGTAGAGTTACAATATTAAAGTCTTGCTTATTCAAACAATTTTTTTTCTTAAATTTCTGGTTGAAATAACTTTATTCTAAACTCTAAGTGGTAACTGTCTAGGAACTGATCTTAAAACATATAAAACAGATAAAATCCTATTGACTTTAATAAGGTTTATACAGAACAGGGTAAATAAGAATGAAAATAGTGGGAAAAAATCCAAAGCTCTAGACAAAAATCTGCATTTGAAATGAACCAGAAATTCTTAGAATTTGGAGTGTAATTCAGTGCGTGTCAGAAAAGAAATTCAGAAGGGAAGATTTCTCATAACTATGTTCTGTCTACTATATGGGTTTTGTTTGTTTTACATCTTACTGTGAAATACCCTGTGGAAGTCCTTATTAGAGACACGGTTTTAGGTAACATGTATTCATATTGATGGTCAGGGCAAAATAGATTTATTATCTACTTGCTTCATTTACCATAAAATATTACATCGTATTTGATTTAGGAATATACCAGTATGGATTATTGTAGCAGTGTTGTAACAGGAAAATTGTCCACTACATAGGATTTGGTCTACACCTAATGCAGTTGTACCCATAAATGCATGTCACAGAGGAGGCTGTAATTAAGACAAATAATGCTGCATTGTTATAGTTAATTTTGCATTATTCTCTAATACTCTACTTTATGTACAATAATACAGAAAATTAATTACATTCTTCCTACAGGTCTTCTGAGCATTTTCATTTGTATGTATCACCATTTACCTGAGTGATTACATACCCAAATTGTGCTGGTAGAGAATGCATTAAAGAAACAAGAAAAGGTTTCAATGCTACCCACACATGACTACCAGTACTACAGTTCAAGTGGAAATAATTACTGAAGTTAGAGAGCCCCTCTGTGTGCCTCTTCTTCCCACAGCATCAAAAATCTAGGAGCAGCATGTGGGACACAGATGTATTTTGAACAGTTACGTTTACTAATTATATAGAGAGATACAGTGGTTAAATATGCAAGAGTCAGGTTGCTCTGGGGGCTACTAAAATAGACTGTTAAAGAGGTCCCCAAATATTTAAAGTACTACCTCTATGTACTAAAAGTTCATTTTTAGATTGTATAATAAGGACATGATTAAGCTTCAAAGCTCCAGCATTTTAATGCAGACTTACTGAGACTCCTTGAAGGCAGAGTTCTTTCTTTATGTAAGACGTCTTTGGGATCATGATGAAGCTACCACACTTTCCTAAATACATGATAAGATACAAAAGTAGTGTTCTCAAGCATTAGTTCCAGAACTCTATAGGTACTATTGTACTTTTTTGGGCTAGAAAATGCTGAAAATGGTCATGTTTTCTTTAGCTGATAAACAGTTTGTCAGGATGACTCATGTTTTTCTAATACGAACTAAGAAGTTCTCCACAGGTTATATGTATAAGTGATAACAAAAGACAAATTTCACATGCATAAAATTGGTAGAAGTTAGTTTAAAAATTCCCTCTGAGCACTTTTTGTGGGGGACTAGGTGTCAGCATCTAAGAGCTGCCAGGAGATGAGGTTCCCTGCTGTACCTACTAGTAGCAGGTCTCAGCCTGTGGATGACAGAGACTTTAAATAATTCAGTACACTGAGTTACTCCAGAGGAAATGTCTGTTGATGGCCTGTCTGAATTATGGCAGCAAAGCTTTTCTTGTCAGAAGTACTGCCACAGTCTCATCAATGAATTGTGACATGGGCCAGTTTCATCCTGCTACAAAATCTCTTGTCAGACTGTAGTAATGATCCCTGCAGGACATCTCTCTTTGCAGCATGGGGAAATTCACCTCTCACCCAAAGAACAATTGAGATTTTTAGATTTCTGCAGGCTGCTCCTGCAGTCTTTCACTTTTTGTTCAGACATCAGAGGGAACATGCTAAGTTATTTGTTCTTGTTTAATACATTAATCTGTTTGGAAAATGTGGGTCATCTTGTAGTGGTTAATTGCTGCAACAATGAGGTGTTTTCATTTTTTTCTGACACCCATGGACTATACTCTTGTTTTTGGACATGGGCTTGAGAAGCAGAACTGCAGACTCTTCACATGGGAGACGGAACAGCACTGATTTCAGAATCTGTCCTCTCTCTTTCTCTCTTTCCAAGTGCTGAAATGCACATACCAGTTGTCTCCACTAGCTGTTGCAGCTCCCAGTAACAAAGCAAGATACATTTTTCTCTTTTTAATGACTGGATGATGTTGACCATTGCCTTTTGTTCTGTCTATTGGTTCACATGTATTTCAGGTTCTTCCACAATATGCTAAGACAGGTTAGAAAATGGAGTGGAAAGTAACATTCCAAGTTTTAAAGTAGCAGTTACACTTTTTGCCAAAAATTAAATATTTTTTTCAGATGTTTTGTCTTTCTGAGGCATAAATAGGTGTGTGGAGTTTTTTGTAGTGAATAAATTGAAAATAGAGAGTAAAAGGCTAAAGTGTATTCAGCAAATGTATAAGTAAGAGCTGTTATGAAAAATTATGAAAAACTATTAAAGTGTTCCTGTTTCTTAATAATAGGGAAAAACTTAACGGTTTGAATTTTGATACTTTTTACAACTTAGCATTTTATTAATGCATTATGTGTGTTTGCCAGAGGCAACCATACATATGTTTTCTTTATTGCCCCTGTAGACTGGGAGTTAAATGGCAACAGTATTTGCTTTAATGCTAGAATTTTATCTGGTGTTTCTGATTTTGCAGGTTATTCCTACTGGGCAAAACAGAAGATGGCTTCAATGACTTTTCTGAAGGCATCTTGCTCATTTGAGTTCTGTTCCTTTCAAACTGTACACATAAACCTCTTTTTTGTCTGGACACAGCAGGAAACAGGAGATCGTTTCCATGCTGAGTATCAGGCCTACCAGGCAGCATTCACGCACATGTGCACACAGACACACAATTGTATGCTATTGCAGCTTTTGTGGACAGGAGGGGCTGTTGTTATCTATAGCCCTTGCTGTCAGAACCCTAATGTTTCATTTAATGACTTGCATAACCATTCCCCCTCCGTGCTGCTTTTTGTATCTTCATCTCTGATGTACAGAGTGACTCCTCAGACAACACCCAACTCTCCTGATTTCAGACCAGATTATTCAACTTCCACTCCAGGCCTCTCATTCTGGTGAATGATTTGATCTTCAGTCTTTTTGGATTAAAAAATAATTTAAAAAAAGGTATTTCACAGTAGCTGGAATGGAAGAAGGCTGTAATTTTTAGAAACCTTAAATAGGATTTAGACTTCTTCATAAATCAGACGTACATCTCTTGAAAGTTAGTTGCAATCTGCCTTTTAGTGTCTCCTGCACCCTTATGACTTTCTCTCTATATAAGCAGACAAGTGCCTGCGTCCCAGAGTGGAATTCATCATCCTGAAATTACTTTCAAGTATCTTGTTTGTGCGCTTACCAGAAGCAATTTAAGGCTGCAGTCTAACAGTGCATTGTCTCTAAAGGAGATTCCTTCTTCTGACACAGCCACCCCTCAGCCCCCTTGGTAAGAAGGGCTCTTCAGTGTGCCTGGTAAGCCAGCTCAACCTACTGCCTGTGCAGAAAACCACTCACTTTCTTTTCTTTCATTCTGTATTTTTTCAGATACCTTTTGTTTAAGAGGCTAAGTAAGAAGCGTAGCACATATGTCTTCCTCAAGTACAATCATAATCCACAAAGTGGCTGAGGGGTTTCAAGACTTTGGTATCTAAAGTAGGGATTTTATCTTTCCTAATTTGTCAGTGACAAGAAGAGGACTTCTAACTGATGTGCTAAGGATCTTCCTCTTGCTCTTTGTCCTGCTCTTTTGTCAAATGTTTGGTTTGTTGTTGTGTTGCTGGTTTTTGGAGGTTTTTTTGTTCTAGCATCTCTGATTTTTTATAGTGATGAAAAGAGATACATTGTGTTCTGGACTAGTATGCCTGTTAAAAATCATTGAGTTATAGAAATTCACCTCCAAGTACATATGTACATACATACAGAACTATTCCCACATATACTAGATGGAGTAACAATTCTTATACCTAAATCAGATCTCTTGTCAAGGTAAAGTAAGTCTTGGGCCACATGGAGTAGCCAGCCTGTCTGGTATTTGGTATATGGAGCACTGTTTCTTTCTTCATGATGCAAATGATGATATTGTAGACCATCACACATGCAGCCTAGCCACTACAACAAAATGTTGAGAAAGCAAACATAGACCCTGCAGAAAACTGTGTCTGAATCTCTGATTTGTTGGGCCACTATGCAGAGGTACGTTAGAGTGGCTTTTGCAGTATTCAGATACTTCCATGACTAGTCAATATCAAGAATAGAAAAAGACAAAACATACATTCTGGAAAAAATGGACAAAAAGATATAAATTAAAACAAGAATGCGTCTTCTCTCTACTGGTATTTTCGTAACATTCAAAATAAGCAAATTTGCATACATGTGGAACTTGTACCTTCTTTCACCAGTTATGTGATCAATTAAAGATTCCATCCTGTTAGAAAAAACAGTTTTCTTTTAGGAAACTGTCTATTCCAGATTTCTCTTGTTCCTTAACTAAGGAGTTAAGCACTGGAATGCCAACCTTTGAGGGTTCAGTTACACTGTGTTAGGTGAATCTTTGGTCTGAATAAGTATAGTTACTATTCTGCCACCAGTATGACTAAAAAAGTACTTCACTGATTTAACAGCACCAGTCATGCACATGAAAATAACGGGCTTTCAGAAACTAAGGTTTCCATATTGCCTAAGTACCACTGTGAGTGGACTCATACTCGTCTATTCTGTGAATGCGTTGACTAGAATATCTTCTGTTTCCAATGCGCATATCCTGACAAAGGTGCAGGGATCATAGTTCAGACACTGAGGAGCTGGAGTAAGCTGTGACTTTGTATTGACCTGGTATCTACAGAATATCATTATTTTGGATATCTACCTAGCTCTTCCTGCCACATGAATTCATGCTCTGACAACATGAAGCCATGCAGAACCTTCAATAATGCCCTAAAAACCACAGAGAACATAAGAAGGTTGAAAGGCTGGTAGCATTTGCTGAAACAACCTAAAAGGCAGTAAACCTCAAACTGTAAGCGCTGGGTGTAGCAGTCTACGATAACTGATTTCTGCAGGTGCTTTTGCATGGGGAAATACTGGAAGTCCTTGATCAGGTATGGAATCAGCTGTTCTCGAGATGGTGCCTGGAAAGTGAATAGTCTGAGGCGAAGGAAGACTACACATGCTCACTGTCCCATGCTGTGTTTCTAATGTGTACCCACTGGCTCTTCTTATTCTTTTCATCTTCAGAGGTTAGAAACTGGGAGAGTTTTATGATTAAACAGTTAACTTTTTTTTTAACTGCATGAGGAAGGAGTTGCTGCTGTGCATAGTTAGCACAGTGAGGTTAGCTCTGCCAGCTGTAGTTGTAGAATGGATGATAGAAAATCCTTTGGTTCTGCAGACAGACTAAGCACAATAAATTACTTTTATGAGCTCTCCCTGCAGGTTTCTAACACGTGCATCCTCCCTCTTGTGAGGGAGAGGACTGGTTGTCTAATTGCCCCAGAATTAAAAGTGAAGCAAACATTCAGTCATTCTTTCAGGTCTTCAGTATCCCCATGCTACTTTCTATTGCAGAAAGGACCTGAACATAAGAAAAGGCTGAAGGAAGAGTAATCTAAAGACACTGTTACACAAACAGAATAAAAGTCCAACATTAAAAAAGGAAGAAAAAACTCACTGGTTTTGGAAACAAAGACATGCAGAGTGCTCTACACGAAGGCCTACGCTTTTGTTAGCAGAGTGACGGTACCAAGGCTTCCAACGGGCTCCATAAAGTGTTACATATACAAGCTCATCTATCACAGTGTAAAAAGCACTGCAGGAGTGCATGGTCTTTCTCCCTCTTCCTGACCCCAGGTTCTATCCTTACTCTTCCTCTGCCAGCCATGTAATGATCCCTTTTATCTGATCATAGAGGTTTTCATACATCAGAGCCTCCAGCCTGATGCTCTTGCAGCAGCCACATGCTGAATGGAGCAGCTACATATTCAGAGTACTGGCAGTAAAATATGTTTCCTTGATGTTAGAAATACACCACCTACTTCACAGAAATAAAAGCTGTGGAGTATCACATCTAATGTGCCAGACTATTTTGATTTCAACAGTTTAGAAGTTGAGAATGATTTTGTTTAAAGCAGCCTCAGGCTGAGCCATGCTCAACTGTTCTTTAGGAGTAGGGGGGGATCTAGGAAAGGAAGATGGAGGAATAAGAAAATTCTTAACATTCACTGGCCAGCAATTTACCTACCAAAAGCACTATGCATTTTGCTTAGAGAACTGCTTTTAGTTTCTTGTCTAACCTCCACTTCCTTTTTTCCCTTTCTGTAAATGTTAAGGGCTGCATCCAGGGCTGTATTCAGAAAAACATACATAGCAGAGGAGACATTGCAAGGTTCAAGCAGGACCTTACACACCCTGCTACCTGTCAGCAAGTTTCTTTGCTCCGGTAGGAGATGTTACCTCATGTGACTAAATCTGTTCCAAATGAAAGAACCAGGTCAAAGCAGTAACCTAGACAACTTCAATGTTACAGCTAACACTACTATTTATATAGCTTCTACTGAGAAGGGAATAGTTACTCCCTTACCTGTTTTAATTTTCCTTTGTCCACTGGGCTTCTTTTATGCAGGTGCTCTCATGTAGTTTGTGTTTGTCAGCTCTACCAAAAAGCAGAAAATCCGAGGCACTTAGAGGTTTTCTTCTAGCTCCAGTTGCAATGAGGATAGAGGGTGGGATTGCAGATATTAAATTTTCTTCCTTTTTTAATGTTGGGGTTTTATTCTGTTTGTTTCTTTTAGATGTTTGTGGTACTGACATGTAACCTGGAAAATGCTCAACTGAGAGAACTGCTCAGAACATAATGTAGTGTTTGATGTTTCCATGTTTTTAATCAAAATAGTGGAGCTGGGTATAATTTCAGATGTAACTAGGAATTGCCTGTGTTTATCTGGCTAATTTTCAGAACATTGAGATAACATGCACCACCAGTATAGCAGGTTTACATTCAGCTTTGCAAATCAGGAAGAGCACTGGAAGAAGAAATGGTGAGTTAAGTACAAGTGAGTTGTTAAAAACCTCTGAAGGTTTGCACAAACATTGATTGCACGTGATCAGAGATTGCTGTGACTTGTGGCTATGTGGGGAACGCATCCTAAATCACCATAAGATGAGAATCTTGCAAACTCACACTGGAATCTGAACTGCAGAAGTTTTCAGTATGGATAGCTGAGTGATACATGATGCTGACACAGTGACTGTTAATAATTTTTGATGTTATCCAGAAACTAGAAGGAAAAAATACTTCCTAGTGTGGCTGGAACCCCAAGGCACTGTAGTGTTCATAGAGGTTCCGGCGACAGAAATTTTGTATTTACTTTTTTTCATAGTGTCTGAAGGGGTAACACAAGATTCTGTATTTGTTTGAAAGCAGTCTCAGTTTTAAGTTCAAGCCAGCTGTACCCTGAGGCTGAAACATGGCCATGTTTTGGCAGCAGGGAAGACTGCCATATGTTGCAGTGATAAAAAAATTACACTGATGCCAATCTCTGAAGTCAGTCTTCTAAAAAATATATAAGGAAGCATATTTGTGGCAATATAAGCTTTTAGAGAGAGAGAGTAAAAGAGCTTGACAAGCCTTTATTCAAGGATAATTTTTCTGTCTCTTTAACAGTAGATGCTGCAAGTCATAATTCACTGTTGTTCTTGAGAGAAGTTGTACATAATACATGCATCTGTTGCATCTCCCTGTTACACAGAATTGCGTGCTGTCTAGCTCCCAGCTTTCAGTAGCCATAGGACAATTCCATTCTTTGAATAAGTTCTTACTTATTGACTGGCTTTTAGCGAGCACAAATTGGAAATCAGTAAGAAGACCCTTTTTTTAGGAGTCATTCAGGCAGGCCTCTAAATGAGAACAGGGACTAGGAGGAGACCCTGGACTAGGCTGGCAGCACCATGACATACTCTTTTCTTTTTTAAGGTCAATGTAGGCCATTGGTGTATAGCTCTCATGGGTGAATTCCAATGCTTTTAAAATTGGCAGTTTGTTTTAGTTCCAGCAGTATGTCAAGGATCTTTGAACACAACTATTTGTATTCTTGATATGCATATAATAAAATGTATTGTAGTATATATTCTTACAGTGCAATAGTTCCAACTGCATTTGCTGCAACCTCAATGCAGAACAAAATAGCCAGTAAAAGATATGGATCTCAATCATAAACCTTCTGTTCCCTACTGGAAACACTGAAGCTGCTGTTTCTTGTTGCTGAAGAAGGACTGTTACTGATCCATAAAGAGGACTATCTGAGCAGCTTTAAATTCCCCCCATTTACCAGTATCCTGATGTGCATTTTTTAGATTGCTAAGAAGTTGCTGAAAACAGACTATGGATTCCACCAGCATCTTCTTTTATGTCCATGAAACAAATGGCTGTAAACCACTATTTATATCCTTGAGCTCTTGAAAAAAATTATCCAGAGATGCAATAAATTTGTTTTGAAGCAGAAGTTTTACTACTGGCCAGGTCAGTAGTTTCTAGATAAACATTTTCTTGCCCAGCAGTGATGGTAGTCTTCAAACTTCCATTTTTTGACAGTATAGAAGCTAAGTTCTTCTGCATATCCTGTGCCAACGGGGCCAGCTGGCTTTTCAGTGAGGACACTAATTAATTTGCATTCTTTGTACATACACACTTTTCTATTTCCACTTCTCTTAAATTCTCACAGTACTTTGCAGCAGAGAAAAAACACTAGCTGTTTCTGTAATTTTTTCAGAGTGAGACAGACATCTCCTAAGAAGATATTGTTTTTTATGGCACTCCATCTCATCAACCAGAAAAGTTCCTTCTGTTATTCTGAAACAAACAGTTTAGTTCCAGGACAATTTCTACCATTGGTGTCAGCATATTTAATGCTCCTCCTGATCCAGATATTTGCTTCTCAGTCAACTTGAATGGCTCAGCTTTACTAGCAAATGGCACAGTCATATTTTTTAACACATTTTCAGACACCTGAGAAAGTTCAGTGGTCAGCAATTTTTTAATAGATGTAAAAGACCCAGACCCTGATACAACTAATGCAAATACATTATCTGCTGAACAACTCATAGATATGAGGACACCTATAAAATATGCATAAGATGTCAACCTCTGTTGCTGCTTCAGACAGTTCTCACTAACTGAATCTTGTACTTTATTGACCAGAACATTAATTTTTTCTGCAAATCTATTTGGATGATAGCATTGTGTTGATCAACAGCTTTCTTATGATACAGTTTTGCATAGATACATCATTTATATTAAAGTAGTGACCAAATGGCTAGCTGTGTCATGAAGTTTTTGTGTGTTCTGAACTGAAATAATACATTCTTTCTCAGCTAGAGGAATCTTGGTTTCTTGTAGATCTGTCTGTACTTCTTTTCAGTTATTTCTCCTTGAATTGCAGACCTGCTTTCATTGTTTCATTGCTTTTATTAATTGTGAACAGTTTAGTGATTGTTTTCACTACTTTTTCCATGATGCTCATTATTTCGGTATACTCTACAACTTGTTCTTCCCAAACGGTCAGCTTTCCTTTAAGGGCTACATGAATTTTCAATGAAAATATAAATTCCATTTTACTCTTGTGCAGCAGTGAGGTCTCCTTTTAGGTGCTTAATCTCTTCAGTATCTTCCTTAATAACTGCTCCTTTTGGCAGCTGCTGGTTAACTTAAGGTTTCATCACATTCTTTGCTCTGTAAGCATACTCCACTGTACCCTTTTTTCCCTGAGGATTTATAGACGTGGGAGAAACTGTGGCTATTACTGATGTTCTTTGTTGTTCTCTGAGAGTCTTGAAGGATCCTCTTAGGATGCCCTGTGTCTTCTTCCACAAGAGCAGCAATAACTCTTCCATGGATCAGAATAGATTACTTGGTATTTCCAGCTTCACAAACTCTTTTATCAGCTGCCCCAAACTGAGGTGTTTTTACCTCATGCAAGTTTATATTCTCAGTTCTAACAAGCTCTTGTCCATCTGCTCAAGTTACTTTCATACAAATGGTAAAGGAAAAACAGTAGGATCAACTGGAATATGCATTCATGTAAGTAGCTGCAATAGTTCTTTTTGTTGCACCTTTTTCCAAGATTTGATAGGCTTCATTTTTGTTGTGTTCAGGTATTTCTTCTGAGCCTTTCACATTTACACCTGTCTTGCATATGGGATCATTGGACATCTGCAGTCTTTCTCTAGTGCTGGGAATAGGATTCAGAAGATAAGAAAGCTCTTCATTATATATTTCCAGAAGAGAGACTTTTACAAAAAAAAGAATAAAATTCATTGTTAATGTCTGACTTTTTCTAATATTTCATATGATGTATTGCCAGACTCCTTTCAGTGGTGTCCAGCAGCAGGACGAGGAGCAATGACCGTAAACCAAAACACGAGAAGTTTCACTTCAACATGAGGAAGAACTTCTTTGCACTGAAGGTGGCAGAGCCCTGTAAGAGGCTGCCCAGGGAGGTCATGCAGTATCTCTCTCTGGAGACATTCAAAACCCACTTGGACACGATCAAGGAAAGGTACTGTAGCCATAACAGTTTGTGCATGAATGAACTGGTTCTAACGAAGCACTGGCCTTGTCTTTATGCCTCTGTTTTAGAACAAAAATGGGCCTCTGCCTGGTATTGCACTTCATAAGCACCAAGCTGCTTGACCTTTGACTTGGAGAAGCTTTGCATTACTACCCAAAACACCCCATATACTGCATCTGGTGCACCTTCTGAACTAACTTTCCAGTTGTTACAGTCTGCTCTGCAGATGAGGCATTGGGGTATTTCTAGATACCTTTCACAAACACCTTACAACAGAACAACTCATCTGTCAGTAGGCTTAACTGAAGGCCCACATGCTGAAAAGTGTCTTAAGGAATTGTCATCTGAAAAAGACTTGAACTCCTCTGATACGGAAAATTTAATATGGAGGTATGTTGGAGGTGGAGGCAGAGATTTTTGGGATCTACTGTTTTTGTATTAACTTCACAGATCAGAAAACAGGAACTAAACTAAGAAAATCCAGTAGCAGGATGAAAACTCTGCTCAAAAGTAGAGCTGCTCTGTGCAATTCTCAAAATAGTATTTTCTCCTTCATATTAAAGCACATTCCAGTCTTGCTGATTATGAATGGATCACTAATCATTAGATATATTTTTTAATTCTCCCAAATGTTCTTCACAATCATGGGATCAGTTAGAGAGTGCGGGAAGAGAAGTTCCCACCACCTCGCAGTTTCATGAGGTGAGGCTGAAAGAACAACACTGTTACTGAGCCTCTCTGCAGAGCTGGGTCCTGTGTCCCTGCAAAGACCGCATTTGGAAAAATACACAATGGTGCGGCACTTGTATCTCAGACGGATGTTCCTCATCACTTTCACAAATAAGGTTTTCAAAAAGTCACATTAAGCCCCGTAACAGGATGATAACGGACGGATGCCTTAATATCCTAGGATGTAGCACTCTGGTCCTGACCCTGCAGAGACTTCATCCTTTCCAGCTATATCTCTTGTCCTAAAATCCTCCTTCCCAAATGCCCCCCTGACAGCCCTCCTGACTCCGCCATCCCCGTGGTTATCTCGCGTCGCAGGTGCTCTGCCTACAAACTTAGCGCTACTTGAAGGGCTCACTCAACCAGGCCTTCTCCCTCCAGCCCTCCTGCAGTGCCGTGGCCCCGGCGGGTGGGCAGCGCGGCGGCCCTCGCCTCCCGGGGGCTCCGCGGGCTGCAGTGGCGGCCCTCCACCGCCCCGGGACCGGCCGACACCCGGCGCCGGGATCCCGCGCCCGAGCCACCTCCTCCCCCTCCTCCGGCAGGTGCGGCCCTGCCGGGCCGCCGCTGCGCACTGGGCGGGGCGGGGAAGCTCCTCCTGCTCGGGCACCGGAGCGGCACAGCCGGGACGGCGGGTCTGCGGCGCGGGAGCTGCGTGCCCGCGGCTCGTCCCTCCGCTGCCGTCGGAGCGGAGCGGAGCGGGGCGGA
>VWPU01026651.1:0-11815 GCA_013398955.1 Callaeas wilsoni
GGGGCCGGCCGGCGGGCGGGGCCTGGTGGCGGCCCCTGAGGGAGAGTGGGGCCGGGGCCCCACCGCTCCGTGCTGGGCCTGCGCTGGCCGCGGCCATTTCCGTAGGGCCTTGGGTGACACTGCGCGGCCCGGCGGGGCAGGAGAAGGCGGCGGTGGCGGTGGTTGTGGTGGCGATGTGCCCGGCCCAGGGCTGAAGGAAGGTTGTCAGGTGCTGCTTGAAATTACGAATTTCAGAAAATTCATCGGTATTCCTAAAGTTGTGAATTTGATTTTTTTTTTAAATGTAAATCACGCTTTTAGGTTTCACAGATCATGTTACCTTGGGAAATGAAGAGTGGAATCCATGGGATGCTGATGAGAAAAACGAGCTGGCTGCTTCTCAGCAGAGATATGAAGCTAATCTTAAAATGATAAAATATGCGAGATCTCACCTAGAACAGACCAGTCTTAGAGTACAGATTTGGGGCAAAGCAGCAGTTGGTAAGCAGATGTAGTCAATGTCTATTGGTTATTTAACCTTTCTGGTGTAGCACTTTCTTCTGTTTCCTGAAGACTAAAATTTACGTATATGAGTCAATAGTATGTGTATCTGTACATGTGGAGTATTAAGGAAAGGATAGCTGCTACTCAAATTTGTAGCAATGTAAGTGTAGTTGAACTCCAGTTTCTTTATATCAGTTCCTTTCAAGGCTGTTTTTCTGCATCTTTTAAGGAAAATGTCTCAAATGGCAGAGAAACACAGTTACTTTTTTAATCCAGTCTGCTTTACAGCGCAATTCAAGGAGAGGCCTCTTACTTGCCTAACCAGATTATTTATTTTTGTCCCATTTACACCCTGTGAAATAAAGCATCACACAGTGAGAAATAAAGCATTTTCTGTATTGCAGTGTACTGTAGTACTGCTGCCACTGATGAACTTGGAAATTCTCCTGTTGTGGAAGATACTGAGTTTCCCCTCTGGGGAACACAAACTGGGAGCCAAGGTTTTCTCAAGCTCTTTATTGCTGGAGACATATCACTGTTATTCCTTCAGCTTTTTTGTGAATGCCAGGCTTACAGTCAAACTTTCTTGTAGCATTGTAGAACACATTGGTATATTACCTGGTATTACCATCACAAAAATTGGTGCATTTCACAAAAGCTTAAGAGAAGTATTCTTGTCCTTAAAATGCTGATTAATATTTGCTCATTTTTAGTGCTGTGTGTTCTGGAAAGAGCTGCTACCAGAAGCAGTAGTGTGGTATATCTTAATCTGCTGATATTTTGTCAGCCAAAGTATCTTTTTAAATGCCACTGTGGGAAAAATTCATCTTAACTAATTCCAAGTCATATTATGCAAGAAACTCTGACATTTCTTTCCCAAGTTCTTATGTTGTGATGCTTTTTCATTTTCCAGAAATAATTCTTTTAGGAGTGTAGAGTAGGCAAGATCTGTACATTCAAATTCTCCATCATGTCTTCATTTATGTAGGTCTTTACCTTTGGCAACATATTTTTGGAGGGCATCTTGAGCCAGCTGATGTGACTGCACAGTGGAGAGAAGGAAGCCAAAAAGCAGGAAAAACATACTTCAGGTGTTTATCATGATGTTGATTTCAATTGTGTAACCTTTAACAAATAATGCATTGGAAAGTTAAACTAAATGATGCACTGCTCAGGCATTATTTTGCCTATCTCAAAGTTCTGGTTATTTTAATATAGTTGCAAATACTTTAATTTTGTCATGTTTTGATAACTATGGAATATGCACGCAGCTTCTCATTCAAAATTATCATTTATACACGGAAACACATACTTGATAAAACTAACCAATTCTAGTCCAAACATGTCACTGTTAAAAATTAGAAAACTAGGGAGCAATTTCATCTGGTTTATGATGGTTTGTGATATGAAAGACTTACCAATGCTGAGAGAAAGAGCAGCCAAGAGGCTTCAGCGGCAGGGTCAGGATACAACCCCGAGAAAAGTGTTAAGAACTAGGGTTTGACAAAATCAAGCATGCATGTGTGAGGCAGGAAGATGTCTCCTGCTGTTTGGTTTCTGCTGTACTCAAGGAAAAGGGACTTGGCTCATTTATTCGTAAATAGGAGTGTGTCAGAACCATAATTTGTTTCTGTTTTTAACAAAGGCTATCTGTGAGACCTAGCTTCTGGTTAGCTACTTGGTTTGCAAACCAAAATTTTATGTGGAAAGGAAGATTACACTTAAAGCACTGTTTGCTTTAAGAGTGGTGTTTGATCTGTGATCATGTGTGTTTTAAGACTGTTATCAAATGTTTTATATTATTTAGTGAATGATATAAGCTTTTCTCTGAGTCCCTATTTAATACCATTTTAATGCTTTCTGTGAAGATACAGTGAAAGCTGAAGGGTTTTTTGCTTATTTGGCCAGCTAGCCAGTCTGCAGAAGTAAGTCTCCCACAACATTTAGTCACTTGCACCAGGACCAGCCTGTTAAAAAAGTTTTCTTTTAATACATAAATTACACACTTGAGTTTAACTTCTGAAAAATGTGTTGCTTCAGAAGGCTTGCAACAACAAAATGTGGTTCTAGTTGAAATTTGAAGGTAGTGTTTGAAGTACATGTGTCATTGTGAATTGAAAGAAGGTTTTAAGTGATCACAAAACTTTTTAAAATCATTTTGAATTGTATATCAAAGGATCTAACAGTGAACATGGTACAGGCCATAGAATCTTTTCAGAAGAAATAGATAAATTTATGTACTCTTTGACAAAAAAAGCTATATTCCTTATCTGCAAATAAAAGATGATCCCACAAGTTTAGAGAATCCACTGTGAATGATGCTACTGCATCTTGGTAGTCTCCCTGACAGAGCAATAGAGCTTTCCATTCACAAATATAGAGAAAGGATACAGTGCTTTCTTTGAATATGGACCAGTGCCTGCAGTGCAGTCTTGGTGGCAAAAGACTTTGTTGTTCCCAGAGTTAAAATCTCATAAGCTATAGAAATCCATAATAGGTTATCGTCCTGGTATTGACATGAGAATTTCTTTCATGCTCTTGCTTTTCACGTTTATAACATGAAAATAATTTGCTGTACTTAATGAGTCTGTCACTTGATTGATTATGGTTATTTTCTTTGTAGTGTGCCTGTTTCAGATGATTAATAACCTCACATGTTTCCTTAGGGTATGCATCTCTCAAAGAAAGATTTCTATACTTGCATTTAAATATCTTGTTGTTATGTCTAGATGAGCCAGGGATAATCGAGTCCCTATTTTAATTTCAACTTGGATGCTAGATCCTATAAAAATACAAAGCTTAAGTTTAGTACCAACATAACAAAGGTTAACTTTTGACAGGCTAGTAGAAATTTGTTGTGCAAAGTATAGAAAATGCACAATATGACTGTTATTTTAGTAACTAGGCTTCTGAAATGAAACAGCTACTTTTTACTCTGTTTGGAATTACTAGTTGATGTGAAGGAGAATTATGTGATTTTTGCTTCTCACTGGTTGTAAGATTTTCTAGAATTGTTTACTGCCTGGTTGAGGTAAATTATCTCCATTTGATTACTAGATTAGGCTAGAGGGAACTAGCTGAGTTGACATATTTGGAGAATATGTGCTGCTCTGCAGTTGTCTGTGGTAAGTCTAATGATTGTTAAAAAATAGACCTCTGGTGAATGTTTTTAAAGAATACCAAATCTAAAGGCACAAAAATGCCAAAATACCACTTGAACACAGTTGCATGAATAAGCCCATTTTGTGTATTTATGATGGAGAATACACATCTCTAATATAGATTTCGATGGGTTCATGTTTTCACCAAAGAAGTTGCCTAAAAAATACATCTAGTATCAGCTTCTCCATAAAATGCAGTGATGTTTATTTAAAAACAGGAGTGGAGAAGGAATTTCATAGCCGTGGATTTTAGTACCATCTTGGCACATTCATACAAAAAGCAAGAGAGCAGGATTTAACACATTCTTTGGCCTGAAGCAATTCACACCCTTCTCTCCTGTCATCTAGGAAGATATTGTAGAGCACAGAGTGCCCAACTTCTTACCTCTTATTTGGTAAGAGCTTTCTTAAATTTCTATTCCCCCACAGCCTCTCTATTTTATAAACATTCGGTGCTGCCTTGCTTCAGTCAACCAGGAGAGGTTTCTGTCTATCAGAGGATTCCACCTGGGATAGCTTCTGGCAATTTAGTTTTAATAAAACCCTGTAGTGAACCTTTTGAAAATCCAAATACACTGCGTCTACTGGATCCTCTTTGTCTGTGTTCTTACTGGCACTCTCATAGATCTTCATCGGATTAGTGAAACAGGGTAACTCATTCACAACAGTGCTTTTCTTTATATGTGATCAGTAATATTACCTATCCATAAGGTTCAGTGATCTTACAGTTTTTTACAGACTCTTCCAGAGAGGGAATTAATGACTGTTCTCCAGAGTCCTCTCAAGTTGTTTTTGTAGATGGGAGTCCACAAAAGATGGCAAACCACTTTTCAAGTGTAGTGTCTCTTCATAAGGACAGCTGCACACCTCTGCTAGTAATTCTGCAATTCTGTGTTTGTATTCCTTCAAAACTCTCAAGTGAATGCCATCCAGGTTCAAATCCTCCATTTGATATAATACTTAGGGTGTTCAATCTTGTAGTTCTTGCTGAAGCGAGTAAGTTAGGTATGGGAATCTCCTTACTTTTCTGTTAAGCCATATGGGGTTGGGGGGTCTGTGTTGTTTACTTTTTGGATTGAAGCCCACAGCGTGCCTAGGCTTCTTATACAGCTTCTTGTGATATGGACTGCTCCTTTCCAAGTTCTTTTCTTGATTTTATAATTTTTATGTAATTCCTTTATTGCATATGGAATATGTCTATGCTGGATATATTTATTATGATCTCTCCTGCTGCAAGTGTTAAATTTAATCATTGCTGTTACAGAATGGCTGTCTAACACCTTCAGAATGGGCACCGTAAGACCCAGTCTAAAATAGCATCTTTTTGTATGACTATCTATGACTAGTAAAGAAAAACAAGGACTTTGTAGAAAGCAGGTCACATATTTAGTCCAAAAAATGTAGTCTTCCCATATTATCTTTGGTCTAGCCTTCATGTGAGTACTGTTAGGACTACTCCCTTAATTTTGCAGCTTCTGTAATCTCTCTTCTGTTTCCCAATCCTAATTGCATTCTGATTGGGAGTTAATAGTACAACCCTAGCATGGTGTTTTAATTATTAAAGTATGGGATTTATGAGACTTGCACAGTGTTACTTTTTTTTTTCCCCCACTGTAATTTTGTGCTGTTCAGCTTCATATATTCCTACACACAGGTCATTGTTTCCTAACCTGTACATCTTGTTATTCCTGTAAAGTTGTTACCCTCAAAGTGCTGTGTCATAGAAAAAACCTGTTTTCCCGAAGTCTCTTTTTGCAAGCTGATCACTGGACCATGTACTTATTTTAGATACTACTTTAGATATTCCAAAGCTCAAGGTATTTTCTCTTAGGAAGCCCAGTGATGCTGTTCTCATTGTCTGTTAAACTTTGGATTTAGACTTTAAGTCTTGACCTGACTTAACATTTAATGTATTAGAAGTCTTGATTCCAAGTCATGAGTCTTATGAATCTAGGCTCCAAAATACATCACTCCCACCAAGCCAGCAGCATGTTAGCTTAACCCAGGTTTAAAATACACTTACCTAAGGTCTGTCTGCTTGAGATAACCTCACTGGAGTAGTTTTTACAGCTTTCGTTGTGAGGGACTTTTTCCTCAGTAAGTGTATTTGAACTGTAACCAGCTGACAGTCTCAGCACTTCATGAGTTAAAACTCATGCTCACTGTAAATTAAGTGTTGCGGGTAGCTGAAAAAATAGTAATGCAGCAGACCTAGAAAACTAGCACTTAACTGACTCCTAGAAAAACAAAGTACTGTTTTTTCCTGTCCACTTTTTCCCAAGCTGCGTAACTACTACGTCTTTGCGTTCAGTCAGTAATCTGTTAACACACCAGGTAACTGAAGAGCAGGAGCTGGCAAATACTGGCTTGTTTCGTTGCAGTTCGTAAATGGCTTTTGTCAGATACTTGCAAATGGTCTTTATAGTCTTCAGGTTTTTAGGAGGGCCTCTCTCTTGTTCTAATACAGCATTCATTGGTTATCACTGGAATTAAGAAAATGTTTAACCTTTAGTAAACATAAAGGTGCACCTTTTTTTGAAAGGTGTTGACTTACACACATTTTGAGGTTCGAGTATGGTACTAGTTCTGATTTATTGACAAAATACCTTACTTAAGTCAATCACTTTTTTCCTGAATAAAAATGAAAGCAGCTTTACTACTCCTGTGCTAAGCAGTAGATACTAACAACAGAAGTGGTTATAGTTGCACAGTAATTTTGCAGTATATTGCATTTATGTTATTGAAGAAAAAAACACCTGTGGAATACATACTGTGTAGCAAGACTAGCTAGAGGATTGAGGTCAATAATTAGTCTTACAAAGTCTTACTTCGTTTAGTGCTGTATTTTGGTTTTCTCAGCTTCCTCACTGGCCCGTCTGTAGTTCCCGGCTACTTCTCAGTGGAAGCGAAGCATGTGGTGCTGGTGCTGAACGGGAGGGAGCCGGCGAAGGTCGCCTACGCCACGCAGTGGCTGCACTACGCACGAACACTGGTGGAGACCCGCAAAATCCAGCGCGTGGCAGTCGTGCTGCTCGGGAACGAGCAGTGCAACAATGCGTGGATACAGCCATACCTGAAACGAAACGGGGGATTTGTCAGTCTGCTCTTTGTTACGTATGACTATGCATTCGTAAATGAAGACGATATTTTCCAGTGGCCTTTAGGAGTAGCTACGTAAGTGCTGTAGACAGAAGTTGCAATTGATTAATTAATTGTTATGCGTGAGGTATGGAAAATATGACTGAGTGTTACTGCTGATGCCCAAAACGATTGTAGTAAGTAAATTGCAGAACATGATCCTATCAATCATTTTCTAAATCAGGCATTGAAGTCTTTGAAAGTTGCATTTAGCAATAAAAATTATAACAGGAAAAGAATACCAGTGTTTAGGAAGCTTTAGGAAAATGAACCTGTGTCTCCTGAGGTTTTCTCTTTATTCTTTCTTTAGTAGATTTGCTCTCGAGATTTATCATAACTGCCAATGTAATATGTACCAGTAACATGGAGATTCAAAAGATATTTATGTAACTAAGTTGCAGCTACTATTCATTCAGGAAAGGAAAGGGTATTTTTTTTAAACCTCCATTATGGCTCAAAAGGCTTCCCATTTGGAGTTGTTATATTCCAGTATCACAGTAGTGTAAGCTGGCTTAACTGCTTGCTTAAAAAAAAACAGTTTTGTTATACTTAAGTGCTCAAACTATTTATGTGGAGTAAATAAAGGTTTGGTTCAGCTAGATGCATTTTTACTTGTTAACAGAGTCAATAGTGGTTAGCTACTTAGCAGGGTAATAGAAGCTGAAAGGAATACAGGATTATTTTCATACCTTGTGTTGAATTTGAATTCAATATTCTTCATTGATCCAGTTTGCTCAATAAGCTGGAAAACTGTATAGAGCTTTTTATATACGGTTTGAACTTGTTCACAGTGTCTCTGAAATACGCTAAATTATGATTCTTGATGGTGTCAAAGAATTGATGGCATTGGAAGTTCCTAAGTGGAAAGAAACTGAGTTTTGAGATGCAGAGATTAAGGTGACAGTTAAGAGAAAGCAAGAACGCTCACAACAATAAACTAGGGTGCAAAGCTGGGTGGAAAAAAATAAATTGGGTATCAAAATGGAGTTTCCAGCCCTTGCATACAACACATGTGAAAAATGGGGTTAAAGGTATGAAAATGTGCCAGGTTCTCCAAGTAAAGAAAGAAAATGAAGATGTAGAATGATGCAAAAATATTTGTCATGAAGGGACAAATGGTTATTAGAAACTAGGTGAATTAACATTCATCATACGGGAGAAGAATGAGGAAAGGACTGCTCCATCAAATAATGTACAACAAGCTCTTTAGGAGCCAAAAGATTAGTTTATTAAAGTTCACTCAGATCAAAGTGAGATTTTGCTTTGTGAGGTTACCAGTGGTATTTTCAGTTGATAAGCATATCCAGAGATTAAGGTAGTTGAGACTTAAGTGCCATAGTTACCATTCACCTGGCCATTTCGAACTTGTGGTTGCATCATCAAGAACAGCTTCTTTGGAAAAGCATGATAGTTAAGGACACTCTATAATATGCACATATGATATTTCTGATGTTGAAAGAAGATGTAAGTATTCTGGAAACTTTGTGAAGGGAGTGGTGGGGGCAAAGTGAATAAAGATATACTTTTAGGACAGGAATTGGTTTACTTGCGTGTCTGTATTTATAGATGTGGATTTGAGACGGGTAGGTGGTTTTAGTCTTAAAATGTGCTACAGTGAAAATGAAATGCTGCAAAATGTTTTCCTTTTATATAGTTGTCTTACTTATACTTTGTTTTTACAGGTACAGAAGTTTTCCAGTTGTAGAACCCAGCTGGTCAATGCTACATGATCCAAGATCATATCTATGTAATTTCTTAGGAACAGTTTATAAGAATTCTTCTAGAGAAGCCCTAATGGAAATTCTGAAACAGGATGGGCTTGACAAACTTTGCTGGATTACAGCCAGAGAACAGTAAGACTTTAATTTACTTCATGAAAATACTCAGACTTTTTTGCCTGGTTCATTATAACCAATCTTTTCTTGAGTGTTAAAAAATAGTACAAATAAAGGTAATCAGTCATTAAGTTAGGGAATATTGCAGAGACTCTTTGTTTAGGTCATCATAACCTAACAGCCTTTCTGTTATATTTTACATGAAGCATATTTTTAAATCTAGTATAGAAAAGTCTCCTATATATATAACCATCAAAGACCATCTGTTTTTTTCTTATAAATATTTGATTATGAGAAGAAACACTTGTCTTTTATTTTGTGGAGTTTCATGTCTTTAGTAGAAGAAAGAAGACAGCCATGTTTTGTTGTGTTCCATGTGAGAGTGGGTTTAATCTGTACAGCACAGTTGTTTTTGACTAACAAGAGTAGGGCTATGATTGTATTTCTTTGAAAAGCAACACCTATAAAATGTTGGATAGCAGTCACAGTGGTGCTTAGGTAGAAGAGTCTCAGGAGATGGGATTGTATCTGTGGCATAAACTCTTATCTCCCAGATGTACTGAGGCACTTCAAGTAGACGAATTCAGGTTAAACAAGTTGCTCTGCATCCTAGCTTTTGAAGAGCAAACCTCTTTTGAGGCCAAAAAAGTCATTAAAAAGTCCATTGAGTGTCTCCCTTTCTGTCTGTTTCTAAACTGTGCTGTGAAGTAAATTGACATATGCATCATCCAAGTCATGCAGAAGATTTGAAGTGGCATTTCAATTTGTTTCTTACACTTGTAAGTATTAATAATTTCCAAAAAGGGCCGCGTATTACCATATATTTTTAACAGTGACATTTTCAATAAATTTTTAGAAGGCTCTTTTAAGAGCAGTTAAGACTAAAAGTAAAAGTCAGTTGACTGTGTGTGTAATATAAAATTTTTACACAGATAGCATTTTCAGTTTTATAAATAATAGAAATTAAAGCATATCTCTATTTTTTCATTGCAGTACCTGTGGGGAAAATATTAATTTTCACCCCTTTTACTTTCCTAGATGGCAGCCTCAAGAAACAAATGAAAGTTTCAAAAACTATCAAGATGCTTTGCTGCAGAGTGATTTGACATTGTGCCCAGTGGGAATAAATACAGAATGTTACAGAATTTATGAAGCTTGTTCATATGGATCTTTGCCTGTTATAGAAGATGTAATGACACCGGGTGATTGCGGAAATTCATCAATGTACCACAGTGCTCCATTGCAATTATTAAAAACCATGGGGGCTCCATTTATCTTTATTAAAAACTGGAAAGAGCTTCCTGCTATTCTAGAGAAAGAAAAAAAAATGAGCTTACAAGAAAAGATTCAAAGGAGAAAAAAGCTTTTAGAATGGTATCGAAACTTTAAAGCATGGATGAGACAGAAATTCATTAATACTTTGGAAAATTCATTTTTGCCCAGTGATAAAGGATAAATTGTCCCTTTTGAAAATCTAGAATAGATGACAGCTTAATTTCCATTAACCTGAGGCAGCTTTTACTTAAAAGTAACCTCATAGGACAGGTGCATTCCTTTTAAAGTCTATGGAATTGCTCTGAGCTTGGCCAGGAGCTACATTTGGTCCTCCATCCTTAATGATTTTCAGAGAGGTTGACATAATAGGATGGTACAAAGATGACAACAATTTTGTTACTATTCTCACAATTTCTATGTCGTGGTGTGACCTGATAAAAATTTTTAAGGATAATATCTTTGAGCATGTGAAATTGGTAAAATCCAACCTAAAGAACATCAGTTGTGTTTGAAGAAAAGAGAATGGCAGCTGTATGGTACAGGGTAATTTATTAGGTAAACTAAAGAAGAAATGTATTATGACAAAATTGCCAGGTTTAGCATATTTTGGTAAGTGCTTGTTTTGAAAATGTGAACTGTTTACTTGGTTGACATTTCATTTCCAAGAAAGTGCCAATAAAGCTAAAGACTGTCGAATAAAAATGTGTATTTCAAGATAGAGAACTCTTTCTTGAAAATACTTGATAGCAATATATTTCATCTTTAACTTCAGATATCAAAATTACTTTCTTTCATTTCTTTTTAATCTTGGGCCTTACCTTTCTGCGTTTCTGCTCTTTCATTACCTGCAGTTACAGCTGCACATTCTGAACACCGGGCCTTAGACATGAACCTGCTTGTAGCTTATCTGATTCCTCAAAATCTGCTGGAACTTGTCAATGCCAAAAGGTGGCAGGAGTGTAATACTGCATGTTTATGGTACTATGTGTACCACAAACAGTTTCAATGCTTTTTTGTTAAATGTAGCCAAAGGGATCCATTCCTGTTACTGAGTGTGTGCAGTTCCCTCCGGTATGTTCTGCTGAGCAGTAGGACTGCACACACACCAGTGCCATACCAAAGGGGTGTAGTAGCCACTTCTGTCTGACCACAGTGGGACACATGGGGTCATTCTCATGCTGGAATTAAAAGGCCAGTGCAACTGGACAGCTAAGCAGTACTCATTTGTGTAATGATACTGTCTAGTTCTGGAGTATATGTCACACAAGAGCACTTCTGTGGGTGATCTGAATTGTCTAACAAGAACTTACGTGGCTTATCATCCACCCATTTCATCTGAAGCATCCTGCAGTTGCCATACAATGCAAACATACTCCATTCAGCTGAGACTGGAAGTACAGCAGTGAGTTGATGAGCACTGCTTACAGGTGGACCTTGTTAGACCAAATTCACAATAAATGTTCACACTTAGTAGGTGAAGCCCATCAGTTGTACACAGCACTTGAGGGTTTGTGGAAGTTTGAGTATCTGTAGTAATCAGAGAATCATGGAATGTTTTGGGTTGGCAGGGACCTTAAGGATCATGAATCCCCCTGCCATGGGCAAGGACACCTCCCACTATCCCAGGTTGCTCAGAGCCCCATCCAGCCTGGCCTTGGAATAGTTCCAGGGATGAGGCATCTGCATCTTTTCTGGATGTAGGGGTTTGAGTTCTTCTTTTGTTCTGTTGGGTTTTTTTTCTCTTTCTTGAGCAACTTCCCCCATAGGTGTGGCTGGTGGCCCATAACGACTGGACACTTCACAGACAAAGGGGGTTATCAGCTCAGGGGAGAAGGCCGGTGGCCCCTCTCTCGTTCCCTGGGAGTGCCCAGGTGGGGGGGAAAATACCGCGAGAGAGATAGGAGACAGGAGACGGCAGGGCGG
>VWPU01026665.1:0-30174 GCA_013398955.1 Callaeas wilsoni
GGACCGACCCTCGCGCCGCGGCGGCCCCGCTGCGCCCCGAGCCTGCGGCCCGCGGCCGCTCGGGCCAGCCCGCAGCGCTTCCCCGCTCAGCGCGCTCTCGGTGCTCCGTCCCGTCGGGCAGCGGTGCCGTCCGCGCGTGTTTCGTTGGGAATAACGGGCTCCGCGCGGTAACGCGCGCGATGCGCCGGTACCACGGGAAAGGGCTCGGGCGGGAGCTCGGACTTCCTCCTCCTCTGCAGGGAGCAGAAACGCGTGTTCCCGCCCCGCTGCTGAGCAGCAGCATCTCCTGGGGCAAGTTAACGAAAACTGTTGCTCCCAAACTTCAGGGCTCTGCGTAAATTGTCTTTGAAGGGACACGGAGCCCAACCCGAACTCGGAGCCGGACCTGGACGCGAGGCTGTGTCAGTGCTCAGGGGACTGCAGCCCAGACCATCCCGAATTGACACAGGGGTCTGCACTCTGTAGCATCTCTGTGCTCTTAAGACCCAAGAGATGCGTTTCAGAGAGGTCAGAGTTACAGGGTGGGATGGGATGAGGGTATCAGCCCTTTGGTTGTGCGTTAGAAGTGGCATTAGTGCAGCGACCATGCACTAATGTGGGGACGGTGGCCAGACAGCCAGTGCCCGCTGTGTGCATCTTGCACACGTTAATGCAGGACGAGGTTGCTGCCTGCTGCTTCTTCTTGTGATGGATATTGGTTTGTGAAAGCGTTGGCCAGGAACGTGGGCTTTGTTCCTGCTGCTGCCGGTTTCCAGGCAGAGGGTTTCCAGCCCTCTCCATATCCATTTTCCCCCACAATGAAAAGCATGGCTGAGGTGCAGAGGCTGAAGGCCAAGGCTTTGTGTGCCTCTTCTGTGCTGCAACCTTCTTCCTTCTTGCATGCGCTTATTTCTGGAACCCCCTTGAAGTCCTGCACAGCATTTGCTCCTTTCCCTGTTCACAGTTTCTCATCAAAACCAACTTCTGAGCGCGGTGAGTCACCTCGGAGCAGGGAAAAGAGCAAAACCTTTCTGCTCCATCATTCCTAGCTGACCTAGTAATTTTCCCTCGAGTATCCTCCTTCCTCTCAGTCTCTTATCTCCTGTTGCTGTAATTTAATACTAATAGGATTTGGGTTTGGGTTGTTATTTTTCCAGCAGGTAGGGCTTTGGTTCAGTTTGGGTTTGCAAGTGCAGGGTGTGTTAGCAGTGGCAGCACACTGGTGTTAATTACCAGCTACAGAGCTTGTTTTACAGCCCCATGGCGCGTAACCTCAGAAAGCAATAACCAGACTAGTTATGGCAACAAAACCACGTGCACTCCCCAAAATCCTAACAAATTGGTTGCACAGAGAGTGGTTCCTGGTGGCTTTTATGGGTTGCCAGGCAGCCATAACCCTCTCGAAAGTGGTACGGGATAAACTCTCTGCTGTTAGCACAAACCTTTTCTCAAAGGCTGAATAAAAGCACACAGAAATCATTAAAATATTAAATGGTAACTTAGAGCAGAGGATCAGTAATTGGCTTTTATGCTTACAGCAGCCTTTGTTAGGTCTCTGTTTGCTGGAACCGAAAAACCCCAGAAAATCATGCCCTGTCCTGCCTCGGATTTCATTATTATAATGCAGTGTATTAGCAAGGGTGTTTTGTGGGGTTTTTTCCTCCACTGGAAAAATCCGCCCTGCGGCGTAAGGTGGGGTCAGCCGACATGCATGGCACGCGCTAAGGCAGCAAAATTAGCAACATGATTTAAGTGGTGTGCCTTTGTGAGAGTATGCCTGCCCCAAGCCTCTCAGCCTTGGCTCCTCATCGGGCAGCTCCTCCTGGGGCTGCTGAGGTTTTCCAGTGCGTCTTGGCTTTCCTCAGGATAAAAAGAGTGTGTGGGACGAGTTGAGTGGGGTTGCACACACATATGTGCTCTTTCTTGTAAAAGTTGAGCGAAAGTAGTATTTTAAATGGGACTACCATGAATAACTTGACGAGATAATTGCCACCGAAAGTCATCTAGGAGTTTTTTGTTTTAACAGCTGACACGGGTGCGTGCTGTCTTTGTGGAGTAGCATCCATCACCAGTATGGGTGGGGGGCTCAAAAAAGTAGTTGACTTACTACTCACTGGGTGGAACTTGTGCTCCAGTAGCCTGGAAGCATCTTACATTTTTTCTCAGTGGTGAGAGTAAGTAGAAACTTGAGTTCATTTGCCTGCAGCTTTGCTGGTTAAGGTTAATTAAAAGTGTGATCTTAAGGAGCTGGGATTGATCCGACTATACTGACAGCAGGATCCTAGACAGCCTCTGTAAATCAGGATACGCAACACAGACCCAGCAGTTGTTCCTGCTATAATATCCTTCCCATACCACATGCAATGCCAGCATTATGGACCTGCATCTCAGTTGTCACCCAGACCGAGCCGTTGGCAGCAGCATCAGCTGAACTGCAGCTGTGAACTGGGGTGGTGGGACCCCCAGCACCGAGAGGCTCCTTGTGGAGAGCTGCCTCTCCTGGTAGTCATTGACTGAGGTTATTTGTGCTTTCTATGTGCAGTGACTACCCTGTGGTAAGCCTAGGCTGCAAAGATTTTATAAGTCTGGTAAAGAGAATTTCTGTAATGGTTTGTTTTAAGTTGCTGAACCGGCCAAAGGTTGTGAACTGTGGCGTGAGGCCTTGAGCAGCGAGTGTCTCACCAAACCTCAAGTGGTCTGTGTGGAGTGGGAAGGAGGAGCAATAACAGGCTCCTGGGCCCTTGCTCTGACACCTTATTGTCAGTAAGAAGTGACATGCACAAATGGCATGTGCCACCACACTGAAAATAGCTCCTGACAGTGCCCTGGGAGGAGGCGGCCACCTTATATGTCCTGCTGCACATGCCACTGCCTCAGGGGGTGGGGGAGCCCCTTCCGACCGCAGGTGCTGCACATCCCACAGCTGACAGCGGGGGTAGCCTGTCCTCCCAGGCCTGCCTGCATTCTCCTGAGGATACAAGGGGTTGAATGTTAGTCTGTGAATTTAGCAGGGAAAAAACCTGAGTGCGATGTTCGAGCTGATGTTGGTATTTGCATTAAGCAGGTGTGACTGGGCTTATGTGTCAGTCTGTCAGCAGAAAGGAAGGAAAGAAGCAGTGCTCCACTGAGCCCCCAGCAAGTCTTGCAGAAACAGCTTAATGTCCATCCTGGTCACCTTTTCACATGAGCTTTATTTCTTGCATGTAGGATTGCCAGGTGCTCTTAAACCAGATGAAAGAGATCACAGGAATTCAGGATTCAGCATTCCTGCTTGCCGCTCTAAAGGTTTGTGTATATTGCCATTGTTCTGGGGAAAGAGAGCTCTGATTTTGTCCAAAACCTCAGGTAAGTTCAGGCTCCTGCCCAAGATAGCACACAGGTGGTTGCTGGTGCATTTGTCAGCTGAGGGTGAGCCTGGTCCTTGTTAGAATGGTCCATGTGTGGCCTGTGAGAGCGATCCAGGATCAGCCAGGATGCATGAGAGGCAAAGGGTAAATCCTTTGCTGTTCTGCTCCTCACTGGTGCTTCGCTGTTCCCCTATCATTCTACCAGGCTGCTGATGGAGATTTCATGGAAGCAGTCACCTTCCTGACAGAGGACCCCACTTCAGAGCCAGTGCAGAACCCCGCTGCTGCAGAGCCATCCGCCTGGGAAGGGAGCGCGGTGGGCAAGCAGCTCCCACAGGGTAAGTGCTTCACCTCTGCTCACCCCTACAGCTTCATGTGTTTGTGTGAGCTCAAAGGGGAAGTATCCATCCTCTCTGCTTCTGCCAGCAGTACATCCCTCCAGCTTCTGTTCTGGTGCAGATTTTGCTAATACTGATCACTTAGTAGTGTTTTAATAATGTTTGGAGGTGACACATCACAGTTAAAAAGCTGACGTTTCTGTCTTATTATTTCAAGAGCTCTGAACTGTTTCCCTGAGCTCTGAATTTGGCTGTAAGGAAATCTGGGTAGTGCAGAGGTGCATGCTCTGCCCTGCTCTCCTCATCCAGCTCGCTCAGTGGCTCTTAGGTTGCCTGGCAGGATCTGAACAGGGATTTCTGTTTAAAACCTGAGCTAGAAAATTTTGCTTGTATTGATTGAAGAGCGGTATTTGTGAAGTGCGATGTTTTCTAGAATTTCCTCTTAAAGAGAATGTTTGCTCCTGCTAGTGGAAAACTGATCAGAATGCTGCCTCCACTTCTAGATGTTTGTGCTGAACCTGCCCCTCATAACCAAGACAACCTCCGCACAGCCAACGGTCTCAGGCCACTGGAATCACCAAAAGCTCCAGCTGCAGAAAGGGATGCAACTGAAAGGTCAGTGGAGCCGTAAATGGCCCCCCCACTTTAGTTTTTCCAGGTATCATAAGTGGGTTCTGAAGCTGGTAACCGTAGAACTAACATGAATCACCTGCCAGATGGACACCTACTGGCTGGAGGGGAGTTTGATTCCTGTAGCTCTCCTGAATCTTTGGGAGGTGTTTTACAGCACAGTGTTTATCTCTTGTGACAGAGCACAGGACACCCATTCCGCTGAAAACAAAAACCGCTCCAAAAGGAAACGCTGTGAAGTCTGGGGAGAGAACCCCAAGCAGAATGACTGGAGAAGAGTGGGTGACTGGCCTGTTGGAATGAAAAACATTGGAAATACGTGTTGGTTTAGTGCTGTTATACAGGTAATCTGCAAGAAAGTTCTCTTTTTCTGATATCAAACTTGCTGTGGTGCTGGAGTCAGAATGTTTCTCAGTTAGAAGTAATGGTGTGGTTCTATGAGGGAGTCATCATATGCAGATGAGTGAATGTGACCCTGCTCAAACACGGAAACTTCTGGGTTTATGTGTTGTGTTCTGGGCCTGTACAGAAAGAGCCATAGAGCAGTTAAATAGGCTTTGCTTAAAAATAGCTACAGATAGAGAGAATGTGTGTGTCTGTATGCAGGGAGCTGTGCAGCAATGGCCAAGTGCCTACTGAAATGATAGAAGCTTGCCTGGCAAAGTGAACTGGTAATTTAATTTTACTGCAGTTATTGTTGGCTTGATAACACATGGTGTATCGTATTTCAGTTAATGGAATACACTGGCATAGATGCTTGGACAAATAAACAACTAGGCAGCATATATTATTAGTAATGACCTGAAGAAGAGACAACAGTAAGTGGAACTGAGCAGATTTGTCTCTCCTAACCATTTCACATCAGCAGAGAGATGTTAATCATTTGTCTTCAGCTCTGAGAGGAAGTAAGAAAGCTCTAGATGGGTTTTTCTCACTATAGTTTGTTCCTGGGTGGTTTTCGGAGCCTGCCTGTGCAAAATAGAATGATTTTCCTAAAAGGTTTATATCTGTCCTAGAGATGGCAGGATGAGATTTCGTCCTTGGGTGTGTACAAACACGCTGATAATCTCAAAGGTCTGTTCCAGCCTAGTTAATTCTATGATTCCAATTCTGTGCTGGTCCAGCGCAGGGGCTGCTCACATTGTAAACGTGTGTTCAGTAACAGGGGATCATTGGGAATGTGAAGTTCACAAAAGAAACCTGTCAAGTCAGAGAGTGAAAACAGGGCATCAGATTGCAGTGAGTCCAATCCGTGCAGGTGCTGACCGAGCTTTACCTCTCCTCTCCTTTCAGTCTCTGTTTCAGTTGCCAGAATTCCGGAGGCTGGTCCTGGGGTACTCCCTCCCACAGAATGTACTTGAAAGTTGTCGTAGTCACACTGTAAGTTTTGATTCAGTAACACTGTCAAGTTTCCCTCTTTTGTGGTGTAGCATTCTACTCTTTCTCTAACCAGATTTAATTTGGGGCCATCTGAGACCTGTGGCTTTAAAACCATCTGGCTACATTTAAGACAAACTTAGGAAATTCTCAAAGACAGAATCAGGATAGGGGGAAAAAAAAGAGCTGCTTCTTGTACCCCTGTCCTCTGTGCGGGGAGATGTTTTTCCCATAAAACTTCTTTGGCAGCTCCAGATTGCTTGTTGGTTTGCATGCACGGTAGAAGAACTGGTATTTGAGCCACTGTGCAGCTGGTTGGATACCTTTTACGGTGGTGTTCAGCACTAAGTTTTAAGATTATGCTTTTCAAAGCAGGAAGGCTTTGACTTTTCTTCTTTTTGCAATGCAGGGAAAAAGAAATATTGCATTCATGCAAGAACTTCAGTGTCTGTTTGCATTAATGCTGGGGACATGGCGTAAGTTTGTAGACCCTTCTGCGGCACTGGAACTCTTGAGGGACGTGTTTAGATCAGCTGAACAACCACAGGTAAAACCCTGTTTAAAAGCCTTTTGCTCTCTTCAAAGCAGCAGTCACCGCCACAGCAACCCCATTTTGCCTCATCCTGCTGGTGCTTTCAGAGACCTTTTCCCATGTTTGTCAGCCGACAAGCAGCTGTTCCTGTGTCATTAGAGCAGAATGTACATGCATGCTAATTAACCAGCCAGTGCAGCATGGCACTACCCAGTGCCATCTGCATAGTTGGGTAGCGATCACGATAATTTCCTCTGATCTAGTGTTCAGATGAGCGGAGTTCATTATCAGTCTAAATCAGCACAGCACTTCAGTCTCACACGTAGCTCAGCTGAGTGGGTACAGCAGTACCAGTCAGGTTGTGTTTAGCAGGTCTGTGACACCAGCAGACTGGGGGAACACTTTCTGGTTGGTGTCATGATTGACTCTCCACTTTCGTCCCTCTTCTAGCAAGATGTGAGTGAATTTACGCACAAACTACTGGACTGGCTGGAGGACGCATTCCAGCTCACTGTGAATGTCACGTGAGTTCTGGGTGATCTCGGGAGTTTGACCCAAGGAGAGTTTTAATAAATGAGAAAACTTCAGGTGAAAATTTTGAGCAAAAGAGTGTTCAATTGTTTCCTGTGGATGAGGCTCCTTAGGCTTGAAACATTGTGTCTGCATCTCCTGTTGGTGAGTGTGGGACTTCACTCATTGCTGATGTGGCCTGCAGAGTAAATGAGCTTTTGAGGGGAGCTCAGCAGCCCTGGTGAATAGAAAAGCTCTGTTAGTTTGAAATGTCCTTTCAGAGGCTGGCACGTTAACTTTTTTTTTTCGCTCTTGCCAGTGTAAGTGTTATAATGTGCTTTGGAACATGAAGGTTAAATGAGAAGCTTCCTCTTTATTTAGTGCTTGGATAGAAAACTACTCTTTTGCCTATAGACCCCCAAGCAGAGGCTTAGATTACGATTTGGGGTTTTTTTGTAGCCTCCAGCTGCAAACAAAAGCGTGTTTTTGCTCTCTGAAACAGGAGCCCTGGGGACAAATCTGAAAACCCAATGGTGCAGCTCTTCTACGGGACTTTCCTGACTGAGGGTGTCCATGAGGGTGAGTTAAGGCTTTGGTAGACTGAACTTTTTAACTCCTTTGAGTGTTTCAAAGTTAACCAGAATTTTTTGTTCTCTTGAGTTAGCTCATGGTTTCTGTATGGTTTCCATCATCCAGGCAATGCTTTTTCCAAGATTGAGACCTTTGGTCAGTATCCCCTTCAGGTAAATGGTTACCAGAACCTGAATGAGTGCTTGGAAGGAGCCATGGTGGAGGGAGAGATGGATGAGACAACAGCATCTCAGTCAGTGAACTATGGACAGGAGGTTAGTTTGACCTTTTTTGTCGAGCCTTTGGTTGCCTGCTGCAGAAGAGTGCAGCACACGCAGTGCAGGGGTGTGTCATGTACTCTGATAACTTTAACTGGTAACTGTGAGTGTTCTCTAAGAATTGAATACAAAAAATTTTCTGGATACCTGGAATCTTATGCAAATGTCTGTTAGTGTTAGGTGGTGAGCCACTAAGTCTTTGCTGATTTATAAAGATGTGTTGTCCTATGTAACCAGTTCAAAGACTTTATTTTAAATTGCAAAGGTCAACGTCTGCCTCTGAATCAAGTGTGATCAAGTCTCTCTCTTTCTGTTGAAGCCTACCTGTACCTGAGTAGGGGGAGACCTACTGCCTCCATATTTTCGGAGGGTAAAAGTACAGTGCATAACTCCATGGTATGCCATTTGGAATTTGTCTCTTTCTCCCTATTATATTGTGTACGGTTTGGGGTTTTCCTTCTTGCTTTCACTCTTATTTTCTGACTGTGATGGTTTTATTTCTCTTTTTTTTTTAATCTCACTAATCACAAACCAATCATAAAAAACTTAGTTGCAACAAGGTGAAGAAGCACCACTGCATTCAGCATCCTCTGTGTGTAGGTGCAGCAAAAGTTAGCTCAGAGAAAGGCTGGGAAACAACACTGGCAAAGGTATCTGGTGTAGGCAGGGCAGGGTATTTCAGTTCTATGAGAATGTCTGAAAGTTGTGTTGCTGTGGCTTAAACTAGCAAAGGAGAAACGAAGTATTGAGCAGGGGAGCCCTGTTCTGACTCTGGATTCAAATGTTTGTTCTGGGTTTTCCTGGTTTCTGCCTGAAGCAGTTCAGGTGCATTTACAGGGTATGTGGGTGACGCTGGTGTTGGCTCGCTCTGGAGACAAAGGCACGTTGGAGGTCATCGGGCAGGTTGGTTTCCATCCAAGCATTTTAGTTCCTCAAAATTTTTTCCCAAAATTAAGGGAAATTTGACCAGTCATGGAGCTGTTTTAATTCATTTGTCTGCACAGATAGGAGGAAAAGGCTCTGCCTGAATTTCTGAGAAGCCTTACTGGGAAAATTGTGCATCTTAGTTTCACTTCCTAGGATGTGGTGGGTAAAGGGTGGCATGATGGGGGACACAGGGAATAAGGTGATTTTGTCTTTTGAGCACCTAGGCAAGTGTGCTGAAAGTCAAAGCAGCAGTGGGGTTAACAGGAACTTCTCCCAGACTATGGGACCATAAATCATTCCTTCTTTGCAGTTATGGGCTGCTTCTTAGAAAGCTCTGGTGTAGGTGAGTTTAGTTGTCGCAGCACATCTGATATGAATCCCACAAAGGAAAATGAGCTTAGTGTGCTCATCCTGAATCCAGAGGGGAGCATGAAGTGGGTGGTGCCAAGCTAAGATAGGTGAAGGAAGTTTCTGGCAGTGGATGCTGGAAGTCGTGAATCCAGGAAGAACAAGAGGAAGTGTAAATTCAACTGAGAATTTTTCTTTCAGCATAACTCTTTGAAATAGTATATGAAGCTGCAGAAAGTAGCTGGGAGTCTTCTCTGAATCCCCTAAATCAAGTAGTTTGCAAATAGACTGAGAGAGGATAAGGATTCTGGTGCTGCAGGAGGGCTCCTGATTTGTTCATCACTGCATGTGGTCTGCCTCAGAAAAGAACTCTCTTGGGGTCTCTTAGATACGTGCAGATTGTGTGTAGCCTCTGCTAATTTGTGAAATTCAGTGCTGAACTTGTTAATAATCCATCAAGCTGGATGCATCAGGCAATGGCAAGTAACTTTGAGAGTAATTATGAGGCTTTTTCCACAGTAAAAATATAAAATGGAAGCATAAATTTTTAACTGTAAAATTTGGCTTTCTGACTAGTCACTCTGCAAACAACCTGATTCAGTGCTTAAAGACAGAGACTTTTAAATCGGTCTGAAATCATGTAGGATCAGTCTAAAATGTGCCATTAGCAGTCATCTTAAAACAAATCCCTTTGGGGGCATTTCTGCTTTTGTTACAGCGCTGGTTTACAAAACTCCCACCAGTTCTGACCTTTGAACTCTCCCGATTTGAGTTCAATCAGTCACTAGGACAGCCAGAGAAAATTCACACCAAGCTAGAGTTTCCCCAGACTATATATATGGACAGGTGAGTTGTCCTGTTGTATGGTATGTTTAAAGCTATTGCTTTGTTATAAATAAAGAAATTAAAAAGGTTGTTTGGGTGAGCAAGGAAAGATTCTAAAATATTTACAGAAGTTTGTGGATGTTAGAAGTAAACAAATCTCACCTGGCAAACGGGGCTCTGTATTTCTGTTTAGGTACCTCTACTGCAATAAAGATCTTATTCAGATGAAAAGAGAGGAAATGAAGAGATTGAAGGAGAAAATAGTGACTCTGCAGCAGAAACTGGAAAGGTGAGTAGTCAGCTGGCTTTATTTTTATGCCCTCTGGAAGAGTGCAAGTGTTTCCTTTTAAATGAGCTTTCCAATAGCAGAGAAACTTGTAGGGGAAGGAGAAACAGCAACGTGCTTGTTCTGAAACATGTGGAGGGAGGAAGTGTATTTTCAAAAACAAACCTGTCTCTTCGATGGTTTCTAAATTTTACTGATAATAAATTCTTGAAAGAACAGAATTGACACTGTCAGCTGCACTGGCAGTGGAGGTGAGGAAGCCCAGTAGCACATTACAGAAAAAGTTGTTCTTCTCTTGTCCTGTGAGGTTTAACCCATCTCATTCCCTCATTCAGACAACACCTTGCATTTTTTTATAGATACATGGAATATGGCTCTGGCCCAGCCCGCTTTCCACTGCCTGACATGCTGCAGTATGTGCTCGAGTTCATTGCTACAAAGCCAGCTGTGGCTGTTTCCTCTGCTCAGAGCTCTCAAACAACACTCCTGCACTCCCACACCAAACCTCATGTTTTGGACGTGCTTTCACAGCCAAACGGGTCAGTAAACAGAAATAAAAAAGTTGCACAGGAGAACGCTTCACCTGCCAACTAAATGGATCTGGGTGGCATTCCAAAAGTGGGTTATTTATCTGGGAACTGGTGAACACGATGCTGTAATGTGCAAATGCTTGTGCAAGTAGTGGGTCACTGCTTTGCTGGTCATTTGATTCTGTTGGTGTAAATAGAACACTGCATCTTGGTCTGTTCTTTCTCTTTGTCCAAAGGCATCCCTATATTTCTTGCCTAAGCAGCACTTAAGAACTAAATTATGTGCTCTTTTTGGTTAGGCTACTCATTTTTTTGCTTCATTGACCAGTAAATTACAGCAATATTGGATTATTATAACTCTGGCCAGCATGATTGGTTTAACACTCTAAATTAAGCTGAGTAAACACACATGTTTCTTAGTAGTAATGGAAGGAATTTTTAGAATTGCTCATTGTGGATCTCTGCTTAGAGAGTTCTATAAGAACTTTCCCTAGTATTTTTCCTATATTTTAGTTTGGTCTGTGAAGGCAGAAACACATTTCAGTGTACTTGTTCTCTCTACATTTTATACCGCTCTGGAAAGGAAATCCTGCTCCAGCTCTGGAGTAATTTTTTTGTTGTTTATTTCGTATTCTTTTCCAAAAAAAGAAAAACTAGAGAAAGATTAAAAAACTTGCCCACTACTCTTGGATTTTGCTCCACAGCATACAAGAAAGGACCGATACTAGAACTGAAGATGAAGCTTTCTTTGTGGCAAATTCTTTGCCACAGCAAAACTCCAGTATGGAGCTCCAGCCTCCTGTTTCACCAGCAGAACTGTCTGAACGTCCAGCTCCTCACGTGGTCTCTGAGGAAGAGCTGAACCTGGTTCAGACGTGTCTGCAGCGATGGAGAAATGAGATCGAACAAGATGTGCAAGGTTGGCCCCAAAGGCATTTGTAGTGATTTTCCTCCTGAACGCCCGCCTGGTTTCCCCACTGTAGCTTTGCTGGATACAGCCTGAACTACAAATAATTTTGTCCCTGTTTGAGCTCTGGTGTTGAGTTTATCTGATAGTCTCTGCATGGCTTCAAACTCTTTGAAGTGAAAGGAGCTAGCATAGCCTGATGAGTAGTCATTAATTTTTATGTGTTTCTCTCATTGATGATGTTCTTGGCAGATCTCAGGGAGTCTATTGCCGGAATCAACCTGTCCATTGAACAAATGTACTGTGACCCCCTCCTCCAACAGGTAGGAAATGCAGCTTCAGTACATAAATATTAAACTAGTATCACTAATCCTCATTTTTGTCAGTAGATGTTGGTTAAAATTGCCCTCTTCACTGTATTTTTAAATTTCCAGTCATGAAGCAGAGAAAGATTTACTTATGAAAATCTTGTTTCTTCTTTCCTTAAAAGTGAGTTTTCACATAGTAAGAAATTTATCAAATTGTTCAAGTCTTGTGCCATGCTACAGCTACAAACACTCCGGCTGATTGTGTACAGAGGTCAGGCTGAATCAGTCCCTAACTGCACATCTGAATGATGTCCATGTCACCTTGCAGGTTCCCTATCGTCTGCATGCAGTCCTGGTCCATGAAGGGCAAGCAAATGCTGGGCACTACTGGGCCTTCATATATGACCAGCCTCGGAAAAGATGGCTCAAATACAATGACATCTCAGTGACAGAGTCATCATGGGAAGAGCTGGAGCGAGAGTCATTTGGAGGCTTGAGGAATGCCAGTGCCTACTGCCTGATGTACATCAGTGACCAGGTGTCCCATGTTGGTGCAGGTACAGAGCCGCAACTGCTGGTTAATGAGATGGTCATGTGCTGGTGTGTCTCTCTGTACTGCACGATCATGATGTTCCTCAGCTTCCCTGGCACAGCTGTCTTTTGACAAAGCACAAAACTTCACCCCAGGTAGGATTGAAATAATCTGCTTTGTGCTCGACTCATTTCTAAATCCCTGACAGGGTTGAAAACCGCCAGGAAAAGCATCCAGGTGAGATTGGAAGCATCACCTCATGCATGAATTATCTGTCTACAGACTCCCACTGCTTTTTTGCCACATTTAGCATGCATCTAGTGCTGGTGTTCTTCATTTTGACTTTTTGTAGTGTTTATATGGCAGCATTTGTTTCCTAAGGGCATGTGAAACGCCTCCTATTTTACCTCCCATTTTTATCACACCTCCTGACTAGTTTGCTTGGTCTTTGGTGATTCTGTTACACTGAATCTAAATGGGCTCTTTTTTGTGCAGCCTTTCCCTGAGAGGTATCGGTATCTGAGTGGCTCAGACTTACAAGTGGTTTTGCAGTGCCAGTGTATAAATAGTTTTGTGGAAAAATTGCCGTGCACGTGGCTCTAGGCATGGCAAACAGCTGTACAAGAACCCAATAATTTCATGCATGGCTCATTTTGATGTACTAAATAGAAAGAAACAATGGAGAGCTGTCATTCTGTTCATTGCTAAATGTGGCTGATGAGGATCTGGAGGTTGTTCTTTGTTTTCTTATGACAGTTCTGAAATGAACCCATGGAGTGGTTTTTTTCCTATTTAATGCATTTTTTTGGGTTTTTTAAAAGCATTTTGCAAAGGGTGCATAAAAATATCTGCTGTAGAAAGTTGCCATTTGCTTTTGATAAATTTTAGGACTTGTCTCAAGCTGATGCTGCTTGAGTTTTGTGCTATTCTAAAAGTGAATACTGAGGTAGATCTAAAAAGCACTAAGAAATACCAGCATGACACTTGTGCTATGGAACCCATGCAGCCCTTACCTTTACTGCTGTACAATGATGAAGGTGTGGCATCTCTGGCTGAGCTGTGAACTTTCCAGCTGTTGGCAATTCAGTGCTGTTCCCGTTCCCTGTACAACTGGAGCCCTTGGATCAGGATGTGTCTGACCTGCATCAGCAGGCACTGGTTCTGGAATTGCTCTGTGTAAATGCTGTCCAGTACTAGAACAAAACTGGGATTTGTTGTAGATAACTCTGTGGATTTGTCTTTATTTTTGCACCTTTGCTTCTGGATCACCTTAAATTACAGAGCCAGTAGAAATTTTGGCTTCTTTCCCCTTTTATCCTTCAGCCAGTTTGCTTGTGGCTGCCCATGATATTGTGTGTGTGCTTAGTTCCTAAGGGTGTTGCCCTGCCACAGTGTATTTCCTTACGCCAGTCTTGCATTTCCTCCAGATGAGGATGAGGGCCCAGAGGCTAGACAGCTCCAGAAAGAAGTGGAAGCTTTGTCCCCAGAACTGAGACACTACATCCAGGAGGACAACTGGCGCCTGGAGCGGGAGGCAGAGGAGTGGGACGAGGAGCAGTCTTGCAAGATTCCTCAGATGGAGCCTTCGCCTACTTCTGAATTGCAGGACCTCTCCTCTGAGTCAGGACCAGGTAATCCCACTCTGAATTTGCAAACCATTTCGGAACCAGGAACAGCCAGCTGGTCATCGGTACCACTGTGTTGAGGCCTTGCACAAATGTGTCAGAATGCAGGAGCAGGCGTGAATGAAGCTACAAAGGCAGCTGCTGGAGGCTCTGCCCTGACAGTACAAAAGGCTGTTCTGCTGGTTTTGCATGTGCATCCTTCCAAGTCTGTCCCCAGAAATGCTGTTTCCCGTTCATTTAATCATCATTTAATCAGTTCATTTCCAGCTTTTTCTTTTTTTCATAAATCCCAAGTGGACAAGTGCTGTTCTCTGGAGTGGGAAACGTTACTTGGCAATCCCTGATGACGTGTGCCATTCCCACTGGAAAGGGGTACGCGCACGCTTGCGTGAAGCGCCTTCACCTCTGGGATGAAGGCAGCAGCTGTGTAAAACTGCATGGACAAGCTGCAAAACATTTTAGAACAAGAGAGAAAAAATCTTGCACCTCTTGCTCACTAGTACCACACATCTGTCCTGACAGAGCAATCGTCAGTCTGTGAGCAGAGCGTGCGCTCGCTGTCCTCGGAGCATGCCAGGATTGCCAAGGAGCAGACTGCCAAGGCCATTGCCAACACTGCTGATGCCTATGAGAAGAACGGTGTCGAGGCAGCTCTGTGCGAGGTAGGAGCTGAGCCTTGGCCCAAGAACCTATCCCTTCTTGTCCCCATATTATTCTTCTTGATAGACCTTTCCTTTTCCATTTCTGTGAAGTTCTGTAGCTGTGCCACGTTTAGGTCGGTCCCCTTTGGCTTTCCTGTATTTTGCTTTGGATTTTCTTACTCTCTTTCTTCTTTTTCTTCTTGGCCACAGCACAAGGAGGTAGAGCTGCTGAAGGCCCATCCTGGAGAAACATCCCCCACAGTTCAGGCAGAGCAGCCCCAGGACACTCAGGAAGCAGAGGCTGCTGCCCAAACTAGCTCACAGGTCTCTGAAGTGGAAATCCCCAGTGTGGGGAAGATTCCCGTTAGATCCGATGCAGATGGATATAATGAGGAGGTACAGATCCCAGTGCAGGGGTTAATTACTGCTGCTCGTTAGCCTGTAGCTTTGTAGTTAGCTGGCTTTGAGCTGCCCTAAGGGTGGGTGTGATAGTGTCTGTCATAGGACCAATGCCCTGTACAAAGTTAGTTTTCCTACTGTGGAAGGGAAGGGGGACCACATCATTCCGTAATTCCATTTTTAAATGCCATCAGAAAAGCAGCTCTGTAAGAGCACTCATTTGTCGATCTGCATGTTGGTCATAAGTCCTCTTTCTGGCACAACTGTATCAAAATTGATCCTACCTGTGTTAATTTCTTTACAAGTCTCTTTGCTGGCTTCAGTTACTGTTTCGTCTCCAGCCAAAGACCTTAATCCCAACAGCATAATTTACGTACCCTGCCCACTGATTCTTTGGGGTCTGACTTTAACCATTCTCATACCTGCTCAAGTAGTGTTTTGGAAGTTCTCTCACAAGTTGGATTTCACACAAACACTGAGGCTGTCACTCCTTGAGTAGGTTTGAGATGTTCTTGTGTGAGGTTGGCTCGAGGAACTGCTGCACCACAGGTTCTGCATTCATTTTACATGTCTTAGGAAGACTGAGTGGGACATGGTGGGGACATGGCCAGCGTGCTTTACCTTCTCACTTGTTGAATTTAAAAATTCAAGGGTTTGGAGTGACTAGCCTTGAGATCTTTAAATGCCTAAAAGACCCCTGCATGTAAAGTGCACGTGATGGATAGAGTCAGTAGCATGCAAGTAACTCACAGCCCCAGTTATCACACCTGTACTCATACAATTTCCTTTAAACCTTACCTTTTGAAAGTTTCTTCCATTCTTCACTATGCTGTCTCTTCTTTCCCTGTCCGTTACTGTTTTCCTTGTTCCTGTTTGTGTCTGTTCTCCTGCTGTCGTGGTAGGTGATGCTGAGTCCAGCCATGCAAGGTGTCATCCTGGCTATTGCAAAAGCCCGCCAGACCTTTGATCGTGATGGGTCTGAAGCAGGGCTTGTTAAGGTATTGATTTGTTTGCTAAATCAAATAGTATGGATATCTGTTTTCCTAGAATAGAGAATATGTGCCATATTGACAGATCAGGAATGTAAAGGGAACAATTTGTGCAGTTTTTCTTCTAGTTAATGGCCTTTGCCGTGCATTTCAGTTCCTGCTCTCTTACAGTGATGACATATCCGTAGGTTCAAAACAATTTTTAGAGCTTGTAAGAGAACACCCTCCTCTCAAGACAAACAGCAACTTTCATTTTTTCTGCTTATTCTTTTAGTACTGTAAAATTTGGTTTTTTTGGTCCTGAACATACTTGCTTACTGTGACCTCTGTTGTCAAAGATGTCCTCAAGAAATGTCTGTGTGAACAGAGGTTTGCAAGCATAACCACTGCTGAATGCTGAAGCTGATGTTAGATTTTACAGGCAGGTAGATGTAACTAAAAATACCACATGGAAAGAATCATCCATGCTGGTAATCTATGGGAATATAACTCACAAGATACTCTTGCACCTCCTGCAGGTGCAAGTGTGTTTCAGTCGATTTTTGCAGCCTGAGCACTTGTTGGAGGGTTGCCAAATCCATCTAAGGGAGCTCTACCCCTTCCCTCAAAGGCATTTACACACCCTGGCACTTTTGGAAGCTCACGCTTCACACATGGGGTTTGCCTGGCTGTGGGGGCCATTGGTTTAGAGTTGAGGTGTTGGTGGGCTTCCATTCACCACTGGAATATCACCAGCAGAGGAGGCTCAGTGTCACCATAGGAGTCCCATCAAACAGGACAGGTTTCAGCTCCTGTTAGCTGCTGGGGCATTCCCATGGGCAGACAGGTGGATCTGTCAGTACATGTGTTCCATTGGCAGGCATTCCATGAGGAGTACTCCCGGCTGTACCTACTTTCTAAAGAGACCCCAACCCCCCAGAACGATGCCCGGTTGCAGCACGTGCTCGTCTACTTCCTGCAGAACAATGCTCCGCAGCAGGTGGTGGAACGCACCCTCCTTGAGCAGTTTGCAGACAAAAACCTCAGCTATGATGAACGGTGAGTGCCCGGGATTCCAGGGTAGGCTTTTCCCACCTGGATGTGGCCAGGGCCACTGTTGTGATTTTTCTCCTTTCTGCTGACATGGAGCAGGTCCATCAGCATCATGAAGGTGGCACGGGCAAAGCTAAGTGAAATCGGTCCTGACGATGTTGACATGGAGGAGTACAAGGTAAGGGACCAGAGAGCTGCTTCTGATCCTTCACACTGTCCTAGCTGGCTCTGTTGAAATTGGGAAATGGGGAGCGTGGCATGGAGCTGTGTGGCCAACACAGTGGCCACTGCATGCCTGTTGGCGGCAGGTGTCTGCAGGAGGGTGCTGAGGGAGAAGGAATACACTGAAAATCTCAGCTTGGAGGAGTGTCTGCAGTTTGCTAAATTCATTTATGTGTCACTTATGAGAGACATTTAAACACTTCAAAGGGTAAAATCGGGGACCCTAAACTATGCATGTGAGTGTTCCAGATGGGGCTGATGCTCTGCTTCCCTCCTGCTCCTCACAGAGATGGCACGAGGACTACAGCCTTTTTCGCAAGGTGTCCATTTACCTGCTGACGGGGTTGGAACTCTACCAGAATAGAAAGTAAGTTCCTCTAATTGTGTTTGGACAAGATAAGCTGTAGCGAAAAGTAAAGGCCACTTTGACAAAAATTCTTCTTTCTGAAGCACAATGGCCTGTGCTTGAGGCCAGTGGGCGCTTCTTTGACCTGCTAATAGCTCTTCTTGAATCCACAATCGAGCTTGGTTAACAGTTCAAAAAATATGAGGCTGCCTGACAGTTTCTGAGAGTTTCCCCTAAGGTTTCCCTTGGGGAAGTAAAGCTTTATATTCTGTTTTCCAGAGATAGGTTTGCAGGAATGATTGCCATCACTTTGGGATTTTTTTGCCTTAGACTCCCATATTAAAATGAAACTGCCTCAAAATGGATGTTATGCTTTGTGTAAACACACACTTTGGAGTCCTCTAGACTCAAAGGGCCTTGGTTTCCTCCTTACCATTCTAGAACCTGTATTTTCCATAAATGGTGCAGGCTTTCAGAAATTATTCCTGGACGGAAACAGAACTGAATTCTGAGGTGGTTCGCAGTGACGAGCCACCAAATTCAGGTGGGCATATCGACATGAGGCATGACAAGAGCAGCTTAGAGCTCCCCCGAATTGACCTAATCCCTGTCAGCGGTTCTGTTTTCTCACCTGAAGCTTGAAATATGTGAGGGACTCAAAAACATAACCTTCTGCCCTCCTTGGGGTGTCCTCTCGTAGTGCAGTTCCTGGAGCAGTACAGAAAATGAACACAAACACGTTGCACGTGAACTTGGTTTTAAGGAGCTCTGCTCAGACACTTTGGCATTCTGGGCAAAAAGGAGCAGGAATGGCTTGACGTGGTGCATCTGTTCATTTGTGCTTTGGCAAGGAAATACAGCTTTTCCCATCGGGCCTGATGCTATTCCAGCCAGGCCCAGCAGGAAAGGTTTCCTGAGCTGAGCCAAGGGATTGGCTGTAGTCGTGGCCCTGGCAGAGACCGAGGCCTGCAGAGCTGACCCTCTTCTTCCAGGTACCAGGAGTCACTCACCTACCTGGTCTACGCCTACCAAAGCAACACCAAACTGCTGCTGAAGGGAACCAACCGAGGCGTGAGCGAGTCGCTGATTGCCTTGTACAGAAGGAAGTGTCTCCTGGTTTGTATTGAGGAGCTCAGCACTCGCTTCTAGAGAGGAGGGGAGGGAGCAGCCAGGGCACCATGGTAGCCAAGACCAGTGTAACTGTTTCCAGTATGTCTATTGACATGAGTCTGCCCTTTGCTGAGTACCAGCAGCAATATGGAAAGCTAATAATAATCATAATTCAATTAAAGAACATGCCACATAGGTTTCAGGGAATCTAGGCAAAGGCAGATCTGGACCTTGCCATCTTCAAACCAGAATTGTAAATAAGCTGTACGCTCTCTGTATACAGATTCAGCAAATTACATGTATGTGTATGAATATATGTATTTTACAAGTTTGTTTTCTACGGTGTGTTTCCCATGACTGAAAGTGGCTGTTCCACCAGAACCTGGTGCTGTTAGTCCTTGTTCTCTGCATGGCTGCCGGTGCAGGGCCCAAGCTGGGCCTTTCCTGGATGGTTATCCATGGTCCATGCTTGTTCTTTACAATCTGTCCCCAATTCTCCTTCCACCCCTAGAAGCTGAATGAGATGGCAGCTTCTCTTTTTGTCAGCTGTGAAGAAGCTCATGTGTCAGAGGGTGTGAGCATCCTGAACGAGCTGATCATCCCCTGCATGCATCTCATGAACAACTTCGAGATCTCCAAAGAGGACCTGGATGCCATTGAGATCATGAGAAACCGCTGGTGCTCCTATTTGGGACGAGAAGACATGGACGGTAGGAAATGGCTGCAGTTCATGGGCAGGATAGTGTCTGGATCTGACCTGGGAAAGAATTAAAAGACCATTTAAAATTAAATTCCTGGTGTCTGCACTGCAGCACATCAGGGCCCTTCTAATTGTGGGAGGAGAAATGCATTTCAATCACCCATTAAATTCTGTTACAGAAGAAATTAATCTTTTGCACTAAAACAAGCTGCAGAAGGGTCCCTTATCTGTAAAATGGGATAGCTGATGTCCCAAGAATGGCTTAAAGTTTCCCTGGGGGGCTTGGGTCTTCTGTTAAGGTTTCTCCCTGACTAAAGGTACCCAGGGATGGCAGGTGAATGCAGACATGCTTGGTGGTGTGGTATGCTCCTCTTCAGGAGGGAGGAGCAGGTGTTATCAGAGGCCAAGGTTTTGGAAGATGGAATAGAGGAGCAGATTTGGGGCATCTCTGCCTTCTGAAGAGGAGTTTGTCACTGTAGAGCTGAATGTTGGTTCTGGGCAGCTGTTCTTGTTCTGTATTTCCTTCTGGAGTCGGCCTCCGCGACTCCCGTCAGGTCATTTCTCTTCAGACAAATTGATCCTGACTTGCCTTGACCTGTGCATGAAGGTCTGGGGAGTCCCTGCAGAGCTTTTATCACTAACAGAGAGTAAACTTGATGAAAATTATGCAAAAACACAGAGGTTTATTCTCAAAATACTGTTGTAAAAATTAATATTGGATAAATTTATCCCAGTTCCTGGGCTGGATGTGATAGCCTTTGCTTACATAGGTTTTAAAGAATCAGGAGTTGAGTGCTCACCCCTCCCGGGTCGTGTGAGCTGGCTCAGGTGTTGCCTGCTCTTCGTCACCCCGAAGTGGCTGTGCTGTATCATGCACTCCAGTGGTATCCGGGCACAGATCTTCACCAGGAGTGGACAGTACCAGCTCAGCATGAGCTGAACTGCCCTTTCTGAGGGGGTATAGGCTGTGAAGGCTCCGTTCCCCTCAGCTGCACAGTCAGTGTCACCCTGGATCACGCAGTTATTCTTGACCCGACAGCGAGGGCCATGTGGCTGGGCTGTCAGGCGCCTTTCCTGGGAAAGCGCCATCTCTCAGTGGGACATGGCCCTGTCCTCAGGCAGCCAGGTGGCAGCGGAGCTTCCCTCACAGAGCCCTGGGTAGGCGGGCAGGAGGAGAGGCGGGCAGGAGGAGAGCCGGGCGGCAGCTGGTGCGAGGCCTCCTGTGCGTCAGCAGCCACTGCTCATCCCTGGTGATGGGCTGGGCGGCTCTCAGCGCAGGGAGAGGAGTTGGCAAAAGGCACCACAGCTCCTTAACTCGGGGCCTGGAGCCCTCTGCCATCTGCTGCCACTGACTGTTTCCTCCTTTCCCCCTGGACAGCAAAGCTGCAGATGAAGCTGGGTGAGCTGCTGCCTCGGCTCCTCGACGGCTCCACCGAGGTCATTGTGCTGAAAGAGCCCCCGAAGATCCGACCCAACTCCCCTTACGACCTGTGCAGCCGCTTTGCGGCCGTGATGGAGTCCATTCATGGGGCCTCCACCGTGACTGTGAAATAGTCCCCGGGCCACTCGCCACGCCGCAGTGCCACGCTGCCGGCCTGTCCGAGGCCTCTGTCGGGTAGTGCTCGAGTGGGGGAAGAGAGAGGGCGGTGTGGATTACAAGCTGTGTTCTTTGTTAAATATGAGCAGATAAAAAGCAGTATTGCACTTCTGAGGCAGAACGTAAGGTAGTAACACGAAGGACCTGGACCACTGTTATAGAGCAAGGCGCAGGCTCCGGCAGCACCATGGGGCCCAACCAGGCTCCAGAGATTCTTCTGTCCTGGCACTCTTCTAGATGCAGCCCCTGGGCCCGTGATGGCACAGGAGCCCGGCTCTGCTCAGCGCTGCACACTGTGGCTGGGCTGTCAGGCACTTTCACAGCTCCCTGAATGGTCACTGCCGGAGGCTGCACGTTCCAATCCAGCCAGACTCCTGCTCACAGGAGCCTGGGCTGAGTGAGGAGGAGGCAGCGAGGAGCAAGTGGCTCACGCTCTGTCGCGTGGGCAGTCATGCACGCAGCTGCGTGTTCTGGTCAAGTCAAGCAGGCTTTTGCCTTTTGTCTTCCAGCTGGCACCAGAAACCACGCAGGAGCCTTCCTCAGAGAGGCACAGGCAAATCCTGGCAGTGAGGAGCCAGGACGGGGCTGTGGGTTTGTGCCTGGCAGGAGCTGACTGGCTCAGGGCAATCACATCACCCCAAAGAATATTCCCCTCGTGGCCGGAAGGCAAACTTCCTTCTCCCCTTGGGTGGTGTGTCAGGGCTGGATTAGTGTTAATGACAACTGTGAGGGCTCAGATCAGCCCATTGTGCTGGTGGTGGGTGTTTGTGTTGACTTTGTTAACGAAGTGCCCTGTTGGCATTTCTTTTTGCAATTGCCCTGTGCTTGCATTTGAGCTGCAGCAGTTGTAAGCCAAAAGTTCTGAGTCAGTGAAGGGGGATCCTGTTTTTTGGGACTATGCAGAGTTTTCTAACAGTGCAATAAAAGCATTTGTTCTATGTTAGAATGAAAAAGCTCCTTCCATGTCTTTATTTCACTCTAGGGCTCTGCCCGAAGGTTTCTCCTGTACAAAATGTGTTGTCATTAGCAGAGCTGCCTTAGGATGTTTCCCCAGTATTTAGGAATAAACTGCTCCTCTGGGAGGATCTTGCACTCTCCCGGTGACTTTGTGATGAAGTAGAACTGCTGTTATCCACAGGCACTCTGGCTGCCAGTCCCAGCAGTGATGCATGCCTCCTCAGGGACCAGGGTGCTGCAGTGCCAGAGTGCTGCTTTTTCAGGTTCTTTCCCCCATTGTTGTGACAGAGCAGTGGGATGAGGCAGTCAACTCACTGCTCAGGGTGCTCGACCTTCAATGAATGAAAACATGGAGCTCTTGAATGGAGCACCCAGGCCATCACCCACCTGGAGGCACACTCCCTCCTCCCAGCCAACATTTGGCATTGCCAGGCAGCTTTTGTGCACTTGCAGGCAGTAGGATGTGGTTTGGGGAGAGGAGAGCCCGTTTGTTCTGACTTGCAAAACACTGGCTTTGCCCTGTTCTTTGTGTTGCTGCCAGAAGCTGAAATCCCCAGCCCATGCCCAAAGCCTGCTTTAAGGAACCAACAAAGAGTGTCAGGAGTACAGAGTGGTGCCAAGGACATCATGGTATTTGGATTGGGCTGGACAGGAGGAGTGCTCCCAGGCTGGAAGCCTTCGCTCACTGTCCTGTCCTCCCATTTCCCAAGGGAGTTACAGCCAAAACAGCCGCTCTGTGCTCCCTGGGTTGGCCAGCCCTCCAAGGGCAGCGGGCAGGGGGTGCAGCTCCTTGGAAGGTGATGGCCAGGAACACTGCCCCTTGGTTCTACCTCCTTTGTTTCTTTTTCAGAAGGACTGAGCACCTGCCTCTCCCGCTTCACTCTCAGCACCACCAATTCTGTCCCCAGTCCTGCAGCATCAGAACTCCCAGGGATCATCACTGTTCCCTTTCCTTGCCCACCCGCTCCTTCCTCTCCTCCAGCTGAGCAAAGTGCAGGTTTCAAAATGGGACTTAGAGGGAGCGGACTTTGCTTCCCCCAGGAATGCCGCTGTCGGCTGGGCCTTCCTTGAGATGGGTCACGCGCCCACGGCTTTGAGCCTGCAGGGATTAAACCAGCAGTGAACTCAGTTTTCAACCAGTGCCGCAGCAGCGGGCAGGCCCCTGTCAGGACTCCGGGTGCTAATCCAGCCTGATGGTCCATGCTCTTGCTCACAGAGGTGTGTAATCAGCCTTTATTTTTACAGCTGAATCAGGAAAATGTGGAAGGAACAGTTCAGACCAGCAAAAACCCTTTCTTGCCTCTTGTGCACAGGTAAATGATGCAGTCGAGGAACTTTTGACACAAAGGTCTGTGGCACTTACGGCTTTATCATCTTAGCCATGAGAAGATGAGGCTCCTGCAGGGCACGCGGTCACTGCCATCCCAGCTTTGCAGCAGGAGTAGAACTTGGTGCTGCCTTGTCTCATTTTCTTTCTTCCCCCTTGTGTTCCATTCTTCTCTCTCTTTTCCTCCAATCTTTTCTGGACAGACCAAACCATAGCTGCAGCAGCAGTGCTGCCCCTTGCAACTCCCACCCTGCATCCCATCTCTGCAAGATACAGCTGCATGTTCAGTGCACAGACACGCTGCAAATGGACATGATAATTTATTGCAAATACATCAGAGCGACACAGACATGCAAGGAAGGAGCTGCTGCCCTGGGGCGCAGCATTAGCCACGACAGACTTGACTTCGGGGGACTTGCCAGGGATGCCAATGCAGTGTCACCCATCAGTGACAGTACCACGGTGTCACCAGCAGTACAAAGTGCTGCCCGCTGTTTGCTGCCTTCCCACGCTTGCTTGGTGAGTGCCGTGGGGAAATCTGCTGCTCCTTAACAGAGAAAAAGTGAAGCAGGCATGCAGAGAAAGGAGAGAAACCTGCAGAGCTGCCATAGCAATTAGCAAATCATCCTGTGAAACAAACAGGAGCCCTCCCTGCCGGGAGAAGAGCCACGAGGTGCACAGGGCACAGCACCCTGAGGCTCTAGATGACCAAGTCTGCATTTTTGGGGTGCAGGTGGTGGTCCGCAGCCAGACCTTGCGCAGGGGGGGCCTGGCGGCAGGCGGGGACCAGCGGCCTTGCGGTCCTCATGGTGCGGGCACTGCAGGCAAGGAGCAGCCCGCCAGCGGCGAGGAAGGCTCCAGCAAACCACCCCAGGAAGGTGGCTTCCCCAAACTCCCACCTGGGGACGATGTCGGGAACAGTCTCGTCCCAGAAGTCGAGGACGGTGTCGTAGGCGACCCAGGAGACTGGCACCAGGGTGGTGATCCCTGCCACGCCAAGCGTCACTCCCCCGGCAAGCAGGAGCCGCCGCTTTCGCCCAGGTTTGTCCTCGCAGGTTCTCCAGCCCTCCAGCCCCAGGGCAGCGAGGAGACAGCCCAGCAGCCCCAGCCCGTTGGAGAGGCACATCAGGAGGCGAGAGATGCGCAGCTCGGGGGGCAGCGCCAGGAAGGAGCCGTGGGCTTGGCATTCAACCACCCCCTCCTCCTGGGTGATGCAGACCTGCCAGAGCCCCATGTTCCAGACCTCCATCTCGTTCAGGTCCAGATTGAGGTTCTTCCAGAGTGGCACGAAGGTGGTGACGCAGGAGCTGACCCATCCGAGGAGAGCCAGCAGCATCCCCCCCACCTGCGCCTTTGCCCACCAGCCCCCGGCCATGCTGTCGCTGCCCCGCTAACCTCTGGGCCCAGATTAGCCGCCCTGAGCGGCAGCCGCGGGCATTAACGCTTGTGGAGCAGCGTCCGCCCGGCCGCCGGCCGCGTCTGCCGCCCGGGGGGGCGAATTCAAGCCTGTTCCTCCAACGCCGGGGTGTGGCCACAGTCGTTTTTCAGCTGTTGTTGGTTTTTCCACGCTAAAAGGAGAGCGCGCCCGGCTCAGCAGGAAAAGCCGGGTGCATCCCCGAGGTAATTCCGGGCTGGGTCCCGCCGGTGCCTCGCCGTGCCCGGGAGGGTTAAGCCAAAGTATGCAAATCCTCCGAGCCTTGGCCACCCCGAAGCGAGAGCCTTGGCAGGGAAAGCGATTCTCGGCAGCAGCAGCTCCGGCCTCGGTGGGACACGGCTGGCACCCCGGCACAAGATGCAGGCAGCAGAGAGCCGGCATCAGGCTTTTCTCAGGAGACAGTGCCTCGGTTGGAGGCCCTGATCTTCATTCGGTCATTATTTAAATATGCAAAGGAGGCTTTGGGAGCTGCGTTGAGAATGGGAATGTTCCAGGGAGGAAGCAGGTTGCAGATGGGCCCTGCTTCTCGCAGGTGGGCATTGATCACCCTGTCCTGCACCCAGCACTTCACCAGCAGACACAACTCAGGGTGCTTGTGTGTGAGGAAACTGTTGTCCTAATAGGAGACACCCTGATGCAAACACAAAGATAGGGAAAACCCATGTACATCAGCGTGGTCCGGTGGAAGGTGTTCCTTCCCATGGCAGGGGGTTGGAGCTGGACTGATCTTTAATGCCCTTTCCAACCCAAACTGTTCTGGGATTCTATGAAAAGAAGCATCAGGAAAATCCCAAGTTTGTGCTGGCACTCGGCTCCCATCCTCCCCCACGTGCGTTCCCTTCGTGGGGTCCAGCTTGCAGATTCATCTTCCCTGGGAGATTAGCGACTAATCTCTCCTTCATCCGCCGTCTTTCTTATCTGTATCAGGAGCCAGACTGGAAATTACTGAGTCCTACTGGTTCCGGGGTCCAGCCCTGGTGACTGTGAGAAGGATTTTTGCAGGGGGCTCCCACAAGGAGGGGTCGAGGGAGCACGGACCATGTTCAACGTGAAAGCACAGAGCAGGCAGGAGAAAGGGAATTGCTTTCCAGCCCTTCCTGGCCATCCCGCTCCTAAGAGCAGACAGGGAGCATCATCCCAAGGGCAAGAGCAGGGAAATCAGCTGGGAAACCCCTCCTGCTCCTTCCCCCAGGCATTGGGGCACCTGCTCCTTCCGATTAAATCGTCTCAAGGTAATTGTGCCTGTCATTGAGACAGATTAACGGGTGACCTTCTGCCGCTGGAGCAGGATTGGTGGCCGCCGCCGAGCTCCCAGTCCTTCTTTCCCTCCCACCGGCCACGGTGGCACAGCCCGGCAGAGGATTCCCATCCACAACCGGCGGGAAGATGCCCGGCAGTGGCCGGGGCGCAGCGGGAGCCACAAGCCGAGAACGACGTCTGCCAGGCTGGCAGCTGCTCTGCCTGGACATGAGGTGGGTGTCCCCCACGCCCAGGGGTCTGGGGAGCCGGGAGGTTGGTCCGGAGAGTGACATCCTCCATTGTCGCACTGAGGACCGCTGGTCCCGCTGCTCTGCAGTAGCAGAGGATGCTCGGTGGAGGCAGGCGCCAACACTCCCACCCCATCCCCACCCCAGGTCGCTGCGTTCCGTGTCGCATTTCCAGGACCATGACCTCCCATCACGTCTCCCCATGGGCACCGGCTGGACTCAGCCTGTCCCAAGGAGCCCGGCTATGGGGTGTGCATCTCTCTCACAGGCTGTCCTTCCTCCGCCCCTGGGGGCCATCCATTTCTGCTCAGAGCTTCTTAGAGAACCAGCAGCTACCGCCACGGCCTGGAACAATTATGGAACAGTGCCTTAGGCGCTCACCCGGAGCTTGCCGGCTGCCGGGGCTGCTTCCCAGCAGAGACGAATGCCTCCTTCCTCGGCCTTGCAATGCAATTATGGCCCCTAATGGGCTTAGCCATCTGGAGTCAGCCCGCAGGCACCCCGGCACAGCTCCGGAGCTGGCACATGCGTTGCTGGGCAAGGGGGCCCCCCCCAGACCCTGGCCCCTGGGAATGCGGAGAGGGGCCGGAGCCCCAAGCTGCTTTCCGTGTCCGAAATAACTCCCCGCTTTGTCTCCCCCATGGCAGGACCTCGCGCCCAGCCAGGGGCTGAGCCCCCGCCCTGGCGCCGCCATGGTGCTCCCCTACGCCCGCAACAGCGGCGGCGCCGGCGGCTGGCTGGTCCCCGAGGAGCCCCGCGGCCGCAGCAACTCCATCCCCCCGGCGCAGACCCCCACGGCCAAGCACATGCTGGCTTACCTGCCCCGGCCACCCACCGACACCAGCCGGTACGGCACCTTCCCCCAGAAGGTATGGCTCGCGCCGAGGCTCTGGGGCATCCTCGGCACATAATGCCGCCGGGTGCTCGCGGTTGTTGTCGGAGGCGATTTCTCACCGACGGGCTCCTTTCCCCCCCACGCAGCCCGATCTCCCGGCCGCCCCCGGGGCTCTGGTGGAGGACGGCGGGCAGCAAGCGGCCGCCACCACTGCCAAGAGAAGCGCCCCGATGCCAAACTACCCGTCTGCACCCCGTCACAGCAGCTTTGTCCCCGGTGAGCCGTCCCTGCCGCCGAACCGCGGGAGCCTGACCACCCAGCACCACCGTGGCCGGCCTTCCTGGTGCCCACCGCCTGCCCCACAAGAGGCAGGTGCCCGCTTGTATCCGCTGCATGCACTAAGCGTGGCCAATATCCCCAACTCGTCGCGCGGCAAGACCTCCGCTCGCAGCTCCACCATTCCCACCCCGGAGGGGCTGCAGAGCCGGCGCTGCAAGCTGCTGGAGGAGGACAGCCCAATGGTCCAGGCCGGCAAGCGGCAGCGGCAGCGCTATGTGACAAAAGTGGGTAAGTGCCAGGTGAATCTGGGCAACATCCAGGATAAGAAGAGGTTCCTCTCGGACATCTTCACCACCATTGTAGACCTCAAGTACCGCTGGTTCCTCTTCGTCTTCATGATGTGCTACATCGTCACCTGGGTGGTCTTTGGCTTCATCTACTTCTTTGACGCCTGGGTGAGGGGTGACGTTGGGCACCAGGGCGATCCCGAGTGGCAGGCGTGCATCGAGAACGTGGATGGCTTTGTCTCCGCCTTGCTCCTCTCAGTGGAAAGCCAGCGGACCATTGGCTATGGCACTCGGATGGTGACAGCCAACTGTGCCGAGGGTGTCATCCTGTTGATAGCGCAGTCCATCGTCGGTTCCATGATCGACGCCATGATGGTTGGCTGCATGTTCGTTAAGATCTCCCGGCCCAAGAAGCGTGCCCAGACCCTCATCTTCAGCAAGAACTGCGTCATCTCCCGCCGGGATGAGAAGCTCTGCCTGATGTTTCGTGTGGGGGACCTGCGGGAAAGCCACATGGTGGATGCCAAGATCCGGGCAAAGCTGATCAAGTCCCGTCAGACAGCCGAGGGGGAGTTCATCCCCCTGGAGCAGTCGGAACTGAACCTGGGCTATGACACAGGGGAGGACCGTCTGTTCCTGGTGGAGCCCCAGATCATCTGCCACGTCATCAACCATCACAGCCCTTTCTGGGACATGTCAGCCGAGTCACTGCGCCGGGAGCAGTTTGAAATCATCATCATCCTCGAGGGCATCGTGGAAGCCACAGGCAAGTGATCTGGGGGGGGTCAGGGTGGAGAGGGGTGGCTCCCCTGGGGTCCCGGAGGTGCTGGGCAAACCTGGGCCCAGGAGTGACATCAGGGCAAGAGATGCTTGGGGCCAAAACTGTCTCCAGTGAGCCATGGGTGATGCAGGGCTGGAAGCCCCTTGTTAAGCAGCAGGGGGCTCATTGTGGTGCCACGGTGCAGCTCAGCCCTTGTATTGCCACAGGAATGACGTGCCAAGCCCGCACCTCCTACACGGAAGACGAGATCCTCTGGGGATACCGCTTCGAGCCCTGCATGTCCCTGGAGAAAGGCGCCTTCCAGGTGGACTACAGCCGCTTTGAGATGACCTTTGAGGTGCAGACACCAGCAGCCAGCGCCAAGGAGCTGCACGAGCTGAAGGAGCTGGAGCAGCAGGAACACTCCACGCTCAGCCTGTACTGGGACCACCTCCTGCAGCCCTGCGCACTGCCGGGACCCAGCGAGGACGCGCTGGTGGGAATGAGTGTCCCGGGCAGCATGGCTGAGGGCATCCAGGATGAGCCACCGGAGCGGGAGTTCCCTGCCTGAGCTGCTCCAGAGACCAAGGGACGGGCCGCCTGGCCGCCGTGCCCCGGCCCGGTTGGTGCCCGTGGGTGCCCCACGCCAACAGTGCCATAGCCCACCCTCCTCTGTGGGGCTGAGCCCTTGTGCCCTCGCCCCTCACGTTCCCCCAGCTGCAGCCACAGGGCATTATTTTTGTTAAGTTGTTCTTTTGTAACAAGGAATACGAGGCGTGACTAGTGAGCAAGTAAAGGCTGTTCATGACAAAACCACCCAAACCATCAGCTGCATTTGTTCTGGAGGAACCCTCGGGGTGGGGGCTGGGCAAAGAAGAGGAAGAGCCCAGAGCCCCCCAGTGCCATGGGCTAAGTCCCGCACCACCTCACTGACCCTAACATAGCCCCATGCCCCCACAACACCCCAAACTTCCCCCTCCCCCCGCATGACATGGTGCCCCAGGACTTCCTTAGCACGGAAATGTTGCACCGGGCTGGTGCTGCGAGAGGTTGGACATGGTGTAGTGGAATTAAATTAATATTGTTACAGGAATGACATCACTGGAGTCACCTGCAGCACTTGGCAGGGCAGTGCCTGGGCCTGAGCCAGGGGCCTGGATCAAAAAAAAATCAATAAAATCTGTGTGCGGAGGTCTGGCTGGGCTGGGCACCCTCCCTGTAGTCCCCAGCCAGCTTTGCCTAGGAGGTGTTTCATGGGTTGCAGAATAACCCTTTGGATTTAACCCCCTTTGTATTTAACCCTCTATGTCCACCTTTGCTTTTCCTCTATCAACCTACCTTTGTATGTCCCCATGGAGTCTTGGGCAGGGTATTTTCTGACATCACCTGAAATCTGTCCTACTGAGAAGGGTGAGAAGGGAGGGATGGAGCGGCTGGGGAGGCCCTGGGGTTGAGGTCAGCCCAGCACAGAAGGGATGGATGAGGGGCTGTAATATAAACATACACATCAGTGTGCCTACACCACACCGCCATGCAGCCCCAGCACAAATCCCATACAAACACAAAACTCCTTGCGTGAGAAAAAGTTTTAAAAAAAAAAAAGGCTGCAGGTTTTGCTGTGTTTATGCAGCTGCAAACAAGTGTCTGTAGGTGTAAAGTTAATAACGGTCAATATGCGTGTTGATTCGATATAAAATCGTGATTTGCCTATTAAGTAGGTCATTTACATATCGTTAATATTCAAACACAGGCCACTGGGCGAATAACAAACACAAATTCGGTTATCACACAGACAGTCGCGTTTCACAGCACGGGACACGCTCGGGCCCCACGGAACCAGGGCAGATTTGTGTCCATGTCCCTGTCCCTGTCCCGTTACCGTTCCCTGGCCCTGGGCCTGTACCAGTCCCTGTCCCTGTCCC
>VWPU01026666.1:0-11055 GCA_013398955.1 Callaeas wilsoni
GGAGTCCCAGCGTGGCAGCTGCCGCCTTTGGCCGTGCTGGGGGACAGGGCCCAGCTGGGGGACAGCAGAGCACGGCCCTGGGCAGCGCCCTGCCAACAAAGCACAAAGCTGGGCCCCGTTCCTGCCTGTCCCCAGCGGGAGCTCCCGCTGCTGCTCCCTCCGGGAGAGCAGGGGTGGCAATGGCACTGCCCAGGGAAGCAGTGGCCAACGCCGCTCGAGGTGCCAGCAGTGTCCTCCCCTCCCTGGTGCCACCTAAAGTGGCTTTTGATACCCTCAAACATGAAAGATTCTGCCCTGCACTGCTGGCAAGTCTGAAACTGCTGCTAGAACATCTGGCAAACTTGTCTTTCAAAAGACGAAAGTGAAACACCATTCAAGGAAAGGAGAGAAAAAGGATTGCTCATGGCCCGTCTTGGCCATCTGCCTACCAATACCTAGCGTGGTTAGACAGCGGCAGGCTTATACCACAGTTTTCATCAGTGGCACCTATCTAAACCATATGGATTTGGCTGAAAACTCTGCTCCCTCAATTTTTACTTACCAAGCTTTCCAATTCCCAGATTGTGCAGACAATGGTTTGCAATCCAGACTAAGAAGTGAATCCTTTTCTTGATAAGTCTGAAAGCTAAGAGCTGTGATTAACAAAATGACTAATGGAGTATCTCTAATGATTTTTTTTTCTTTTAAGTAAAAGCAATTATTGAGAAAAGAAATGCAAAAATCATACAGAGACCAGAAATTTCTGCCTTTTCACTAATGTGAAATCACTTTCTCCTGATGCTTTTCCTGGCATGTTGGGGGTTTTTTGAGGTATGTGACTTTCAAAAAGACAGGAAAGCTTGACCAAATAACTAAATCACCTTAACATTTTCATGATTGGGAAGGATCTGCACAGAAATCATGTGCTTCATGGTGGTTTGGTGGCTTTAAGGTCACACCAAATCCTTTGTAGTTATAAACCTGACCTAAACTGCTACTCCCAGCTTCCAGTCAGCTGTCCCTTTTTCCATTTGTAGTGTCGGCTTTTGGTGTGGTTTTTTTCTCATTCTGTCGCCTGAATTAAATGTCCCCATAATTTACAAATTCTACTACTCTCTTTGAAGTATTCTACTGTAGCTGGTTCCTGACTTAATGTGTTTTGACAAAACACACAGGTTGAATTTCCTGCTTGATGTGTGCAAAGCATATTTTTCAGGTCTCTGGACATCTCTGTAGCTTTTTCACAATCCCTCCGCAGGTTTCCAGTGGTTTTTCCTGGCATGGCTATGAGGACTGAAACACCAGTGTGCCAAGGCAGCATCAGTGGAACGTTCCACAGGGGTGGCAGCTCTTCCTTAACGCCTTTGCTTGAAAGGACCTTCTTGTTCCTCAGGGATCTTGTGAGCTGTGTCAAGCAGAGGATCAGAGAGGGAATTTCTCCTCATTTGGCCCAAATCCACACCATTTGTGTAAGAGACAAGAGCTGGCCGCTGGTGGCAGATGGGATGATTTCCAGCAGGGATCCATCGAGGCCCCTGTCCCCCTGCAGAGCAGTTTGGGGATGGCTCCTGCCCATCCTCCTGCTCCTCTGCCTATTGAGAGCAGTTACTCAGTTCCACGATGACTCTGCAGTGCAATCTCACCGGGGCACTGAAACCTCTTCTTCCCAAAAAACCTTGTGTGGAAAGGCACTAGCACCTTTTGGAAGTGAGGCTAACTGTGAGATGTAATTAAATGTTTGACAAGATGCTCTGAAGTCCTGCAGAAGGAGCTGCCTTTGTATAATTAATAAACAGTATGGTTCCTGTTCTCCTGCATCTTTAGAGAGTCTATGGAAACAGGTAGGAAGGGGCAAGAAATGGGTGAGCATTTCCTTATAAAATTTCTTCATCTTTGAATGCATTGCTTATTCTAGACAATTAACTACACCAAGCTCCTGCTGACACAGACTCTCTCCAGTCTGTGTGCCTTGTGTCTTGGCTGCAGTGTGACCATTGATTTTTCAGACTCTTTGCCAATTCTTTGTTGGGTTTCTGTAAAGACAATTTAAGTTTCTTCCTTCTTCAAACTAATTTTTGTTCCTGTTCTGATCTTGCTTTCTTACATTTGCTTTCTGACAAACATAAGTCAGAATGTAGGCAATGTTCACTTTCGGAATGAGGCAAAAGCAAGCAACCAACCAACAACCAAAGCCAAAACCACAGAAAGTCGTGGTGAAAAATAAGTTTTTGACTTAATTCTTCCATATTTCACATATATGATTTATTTCAAATGGCATTACAGACGTGATTTCTTGGACTCATTGAAGTCACTGCGAGTTTTGCCCGGAGCCTTTGGATAGTAATTTTCAAGGCAAAACTCAGTGAAATCAGTGGTGGTTGATCCCATGGAGTCTATGGCTCTGAAATGAGCCTTCCCCCCAGCTTTTTATAACTACCAATAGTGCTGTAATAAATGACTTCTACAGTTTCAATATTTGTGTTACAACAGAGCTCTTACTGTTTTCAAAACAGTGAGGAACAATCTAGGATGAAATATTATCGTTTTTATGCTAGCAATTGGAGAGCAAAATCAGGATTTTAACTGGTGGGATGGTAGGATTGCACCATTCATTTTTCTGTCCTACTGTTCCTGTTGGTGTAGGGTACTATGGGAATTAAAGTCTAAAACATAGTTATATCTTCTCATATGAGAAAAAATTTAACAGCTTTTTTCTCAGAAGTCTTAAGTAATCAATACTTGATTATATGAAATACGGTTTATAATTTGAGAGCTGTAACTATTTGTGTAATTTAACTTGATTCTTGTGTGGAAGCCCTACAAGTTAACCATGCTTCCTCATGCAACATCTGAGTTGAAATATCCTCTATTCTGCAGTAGTTGGAACCTTGACTCAATGGAATGAGCATCACTTCTAAACAGGATCTCCTGATAATTCTGAGATTAGTTTAGGTAGCTCCTGCAGAAGTTCCCTTATTTTCATACCTTTAGAACTCTTATATCTGCTAATGACGGAGAATCTGAGCATCTTCTGCTACTTTTCCTTAAATATCACACCAGGAGATTTACAGGGGAGGTGTTTGTAGACAATTCAGTAGCAATAGCAGAACACAGTGAAAAAATAACCTGTATTTGACAACTCTGGTAGCATTCAGCATTAAATCACCTCGTTTATTTTCTAAACCTAATGTATTGTTATTCTCTTCAGGGTCAGATTTTGTAGTTTTTTTGCAAGTAAAGCTGTCTCTGATCTGGAAAGATGAATAACAGTTGCAATATATCTTCACCTCTGATCTCCTTGGCTTCAGTTTTCCTAATTTTTTCTCTCAGTCCTTTTCTGCTTTGTCATTCCCAAGAGCTTTCTCATAATGTGCTACTTCATCAGATGCCTCTTTATGTATGCTAATCTACAACAGCACAACTATCAAATGTTATGGCAGAGTGCTGCATTTACCAGCCAGTAATTACCTCATGTTCAAGACTAATCACAGCCAGCTTTCATATGGAACTTTTTTCCCATGGCATAGTATGGAGATACTGGAGGATAACAATACGAAATTTTTAAAAAAGGAAAAAAGAAAAAAATAAAAAGAAAAATAACACTGAAGAGTGGCAGAGAAAGCTGTGTTTTATCTTCCTTGGGAAGCATTTAGGCACAAACACATTCCTGGGAAATTGAGCATCCCAGTGAGAACAAGCCAGTGCTGTGAGCAGGGAAGGTTCCCATCTCCCAGTAGGCTGATTAAGGAGGGAAAGGACAGCTGACCAGGGAATGGATCTCTGAAATTTCCAGGGAAGTGGTGACATGGCCAGAATTACAATCTGGCCCTGCGTCTTAGTTCCTTCATGGAGATACCAGAACTAAGTAGACCTTATATAGGTCTCTCTTCTGTTAATTAACAGTTTTATAACACATCTGAGGGGCCATAGGCTGGCAGAATTTCCTAGCTCACTTCCATTTATCCAGAAACATATTGCTATTTCAGATTAATGATCCAGAAGTAGTAATTATGGTTTTATAATCATTTTTGATGAGATATCAGCTCTCTGTCAAAGAGTCATTTGTATGACAAGATATAGATAGAAACAAGACAGTGACTTGAATACAATTTCTTAAACAAAGGCCATGGTACTCCTCTGCTCACTGCAGCTTCTGCTGCATTTACCATGGATATCTTTTGTTCATAATTAATTCACTCTGGGGCTTTTTTGGTTTTGTTTTTTTTCTCAAGAGATTATTTTTTCTGAAAATGCACTGAAAACCATGCAAAATCCTTTTACATGTATTTAGGACATGAAAATACATACAATAAATTGGTAGCAGACTTGTTGCCTACATGCTGCACTGTTGATGTTCACTAAGGCAAAATGGGCAAAGATGGATTACCACTATAAAAATACTTCTACCATTATTCTTCTGGGTGGAAAATGTAGTTCAAGTTGGCTTTGTTTAACTCCTACAAACATGTGGAAGTTACATTTTAATCACTTTAAGGTTTGCAGAACCTGAGCTTCAAATATTCACATTTAAAATGTCCAGGTGCTTGGATGATATTCAAGTTATACAGAATGCAGAAATACTTGTCAGCATGGGATTACTAAATTGCTGCGCCAGAGCAAAGATACAAAACCAATTAAATGGATCAGATCAATACCTGAGAGCACCTTGTACATCTTGAGAGATGACAGGACAAAGGCTAATGGCTTCAAACTGGAAGAAGGTGGGTTTACATGAGACATTAGGAAAAAATCCTTCCCTGGGAGGGTGGGGAGGCCCTAGCACAGGGTGCCCAGAGCAGCTGGGGCTGCCCCTGGATCCCTGGCAGTGCCCAAGGCCAGGCTGGACGGGGCTCTGAGCACCCTGGGGCAGTGGCAGGTGTCCCTGCCATGGCAGGGGTGGAATGGGAGGGGCTTTAAGGGCCCTTCCAACCCAAACCATCCCAGGATTCCATGAACATGCACAAGTGTTCCTTAATGTGAATGTAAGGAGAGAAATAAAAATGCAAACTCTACAACCACAAAGGAGGTCCTTCTGTGTTTTACCTCTAGAAATAACTTATCAGATAAGGAAAATGGGGGAGGAAGGACTACAGACGAACTATTATAGAATAGTAAAGATACCCAGATATCCTATTTGTCCATTTCCAGCTTTTTGAAATGTTTGATTGCAAAAATAAAAATCACAAAATCTTTGTCAGACTGCCATTTGTTTTTGGAGAGAAACATTTTAACTCCACGCCACTAAATCCCACTTCAGCTCTGTGTGCTCTGCTAATGTGTGCTGTGCAATAGGAGGAGATGGAAGGACTGCAGCTACGATGCGAGAACCCTTTGCTCACACTATCACATTTCATGAATTTAACTCCAGTCTTCGGTTTTACCCTAGTCTGGTCCTCTGGACTGAGCCACAGTAAAGAGCTGGAGGACACTTCGCGTGGGCAGGGACCGCATTCGCTGCTCCGATGGCACTTGACAGGAGCCCAGTTCACGTGTTCTGCAATTGCTGCACGGTGTACACAGGCCATGGGGGGCTGGCACTGTTCGTTTTGTTTGCAAAGTGAGTCAAACTAACGTGGTAACATGTTCATTCTCAGCTGTCTTTTACCAAACTCTTCTGTTATGTTTCAATGGGTTTATTACCTAGTTTGCTGCTGAGCCTGCACTTATAATTAGAAAAAAAAAAAAAAAAAAAAGAAAATCTTACAACAAACTTCTGATGTGCTTAATTTACAATATAATCACACTTCTTTTGATTGATTTAGTAAGGAGGAAAAGGAAAGCTTGTTCTGAATGTTCTAAACAACCTGCCAGTCAATCTGCCTGATGTCACTCACACTAAATGATGGGCCTGTGGGGCTTTCTGTCTGAGATGCCGTCTCCCAGGGACTCCATGTGAAGCTGAGGGGTGGCCCAGATCTGCGTCCACACTCAGCATTCCCAGCTCAGAGTGCCCCTGGAGCACTGTCTCAGTTCCTGAGAGGAAGGCAGAGCCTCCTCTCCCTGCCAGCTCGTTCTGCCATGGCAGAGCTTCGGGAGCTGGGCTGCTTCCATGGCTCAGCTGCAGGACCTTCCCTTCCCACTCAGCATTCCTGGAGCTGCGCGGAGGGGCTGCTTCTGCTCAGCCACAGAGCTGCTGCCCGAAGGTGTCCAGGGGCTGCTTTGGAGGCTCCTGATGGATGAGCCCACGGCTGGGGAGGAGCTGGAGACCCTCTTGGACAGGGACTGGGACTTTGCTTGCCCTTTTACTTTGGAGTTACATTCATCTTACATTCAGAGCATGGCTGTCTTGACATTGCAAACCTCTAGTCAAAGTAGGCAAAATAATGATGTGCGTACTAAAAACATTTTAGGAAAAGTAAACATTCCTCTTGCTTAATAGGCAGTTTCAACCTGCTCAGGGAACCAGCCATTCCTTATTGATCCCTGGGCAGCTGAAACAATATCATACTGCTTGACTGGTTTTGTATTTTAATCATATTTTTGCTTCATCTATTAATTGGTACCTATAAAATTCTTGGAGACTTTATAGGCTAATATTTTTTCTGTATTAAAATAACAGCTTTTCATATTATCATATCTAAATTGCAGCCTTTCCAAACTTAAGTAACTAAAACATAGAAGTTACTTTGTTGTTGCCAAAGACAGATGAAATGCAAATGTCAGTCACTTGTTGGGCAACTCCTAAACAATCCCTGCCTACCGAGTATTGGGGATAAGAAATTTAACTGGGAAATTTGCAGTCTGTGCAGCAAGACTCTGCTCTGTGCAAAAGCTCTGCTTCTTTTCTTTTTTATTTTGTTAGTCCATTTACAGTAGAATTTGAGTCACTTAGTGGGCAAATAAGTTCATTTTAAATTCATTGCCTACCATAAGCTTTGCTGAAGTTTAGAGTCCTCAAAAAAGTCAATTCTCAATTACTTGGAAGACCAGCACTGTCCTTGGAAGTGTAGCAAAAAGTGATTTTCCAAACCAGAGCAGTTTCATCAATGGTATTCCATACAAAAAAATAAATATACTTGATCTGGAGGCCTGTGCTGTGTTGCCAGAAAGTGAGGGGATGGAAAGGGCATGGTAAGTCATGTAACCCCATTCAGGCAGCAGGCCAAAACCTGTTTTGATTTTGAGAGACTGGAGTGGAATACTTTGTGCTCCAATGAACAATTTCTGCAAGCTGCTGTCGGCCACTTAATGTGTTCCCTGGTACTGTAAACAAGGCAGGATAGTTCGTAGGAATACTTCAGATTTGGCTCACAGAATGCATTTAGGAGAATCCTTTTTGCCTCCCTTGTGATGTTTGGCTCTGAACCATTTCATGTGGAAAAAGGTTCCTTGCTCACGTTTTATTTGTATACTAAAAGTTATCATTTGGAGAGAGTAACTGCAACATTTATCACCTTCACAGTTAAAGGATTAGCGATTCTGGAAAGCCTAAGCCTTGCAGTGAGCCTTGCACTTGCACATCAGCAAGTGAGATATCGCAATAGCTCCTGTATCAGTTACCAAGCAGTGGTGTGGACACTGTGGATTTGGAGATCTCTTCTATGACTAAATCAGGAGTTATTTGTCCTTGGCTGTATTCGAGTTTCCTGTAAGAAAATTGCTGTTTTCTGGAAATCTATGCTGAAGAGATAGCACTGCATTTGGAATGGTTCTAGGATGTGAACTCTGGTGGTTTTATTTCCTTTAGTTCAGAAACCCAACAAATAAGGTTATATTTTTAAGAATTCATCTCTGCTCCCAGAATGATGAATCTGCTATCTGCTCTGTGTATGTAATTCCTCTCTGAAGTCACTCTGGGTTTCTCCAACTCATTTTTTAGGAGGACTTGACTGTGATTCCTCTGTTTGGTTTCAGCTGAATTTTGTTGAAATTCAGAGATTCATGGATAGCAATGTGGATGCATTTCAGCACTGAATCTCTCTGCTGTAATTTCTCCATTATTTATCATCCTTGGAAACAGTGCCTTTCAGTAACAGCTTTTCTGACGGGTTTCCAAACCGCATTTTCATTCATCTGGGTGTACTACAGTCACCCACAAAAATCACAGTAGTTTCTCTCCTACCGAGAAGGGCTCAGCTTTGCAAAGGAAAGGGGCACAGTTAGAGTAGCAGAAGCTGTGTGCTAACAGCACAATGTGAGGCGCTGCTGAGGACCCAGGAACTTTGATTTCCTGTGATACAGATCCAAGCCGTGTTGGTCTTTGACAAAAAAATGATCATTATTGCGTTGAATTTCCCAGAGCGGGCAGGAAGCCCCCGGTGTTGTGAGTCAGGCACGCAGGTTCCTCCCCATTTCCTGGGTGCCTGGAGCTCTGTGTGGCTCTGGATGGCACTCTTTACCTATATTCCCACTGAAATGATGCGCTCCTGGAAATGCTGTCTCTTGCAAGTGATCAGCCAAAACACAGCAGCTCGTGGCAGCTCAAATCAAACAGCACTAAACCTGAAGTGGTTACTGTCAAGAAATACACCTCAGAAGAAAGCAAAATAGATATGGTCTAAGATCATATTAATATAATAATCAAGAGAAATCAGACATGGGGGAAAAGGCAGGAAATTATAAGGAATTATCGTTAATCAAAAAAAATGAAGAGCAGCAATTGAAAGTAACCGGTTCAAATTTAGCTTGAGGAGAAAATTTTACAGTGAGTGGAAAATCTTTACCTGCATCAACATTTTTGGACATTCAGCCTGATGTAATAATGGTAATTAAACTACAGGAAAGGTAGCACTACATCAGTGTTAACAGCCATGTAGAGATTCCAAGCTTTGACTACATTTTTGTATTACAATATTCTTTTCCTGCAAAGGTGTGTTTTTTCATTTTGAAATCTATGAGTCAGAAAACAGAAGCTGTGCTTTGCCAAATAAATAGAAGCTAAGTGTTAGTTTAGAATAACTTGTGTTTGTTACAAATATAATGTGAAAACCTCATAGATTTTAGATTTAATTTATAATCTGACACTTTGTTCTAGAGCTTCAGGAAGTATTAAGAAAACTTACAGAAACTAGAAGAAAGTAGGCGCAGCAAATATTCATTAAGTGAAAAGTTAATACCTAAAATACTGAGGATGAAGTAAACTAAATGTTCATTTAAAAGTTCTAGAACATGGGAAAAGGTATAAGAACTGAGAAAGTTCTGAAGAAGGCATGGAGCATGAAAAACATCCTACAGGAATTTTGTTGTGCTGTCTGATGGGAGCCATAAAAGGCACTCAGGGTGGACAGAAATGCTGTAATTTTTCTCTTCAGTACCATTAAAATTTTGTCAAATCACATTTTTAGTTGGGTTTCGAAGGTCACTTTGGGTATTTATTGTTATTCTCCCTCCACACATTCAAATAGCCACATTCATGTCCCTACATGGATTCCCATCTTCCCTAAAGGCTGTGCAAAGCTAAAAGGATAATATAATGAATTAACATGGGCCATAAACCTTGCAAAGGGGTTCCAACTTACACCTCCAACTTTACAGACTGTTCTGTACGCACAAGAGGAAGGTCGGTTTGAAGGCAGCAAATATGAGGAAGGAGAAAGAAATGTTTTGAAAAGTTAAAGAATTTGCTTACTGTTCCTTCAGGTGACAGTGTTTCCTCCCAAGAACTAAGGGTACTGGAGTTACACTGATGTTCTCATTTCCGCTGGTATTTTAAGTTACCTGAAGTGCTGCCATCCAAGTCCAGCACCCCATGAAGTCCATCCCATGAAGAGCTGACTTAGTGTTCCACAAGGCCGTGTTTTGGGCTCTCTGAGTGCAGGAAAAATGGTCCCAAAGAAAGGTCCTAGTTCAGCAGGTTGTACAGCAGCACCAGTTTCATGATCTGATAATCTGCTAACAGCATTATACATGTGTGCCAGGCACCTTCCATTCACTTTTTGTTTTGCTGGGTGCAAGCCCCAGTGCAGATGTTGATCTGTCACCTTTGCCACGCTCTGATTTTGGTCCTGTGTCCTGCTGGGGCAGCTCTGATCATCCAGTGTCTAACCAGTAAGCAAATAAAAACTCATTTATTGCTTCTGGGACCCAACTGCTAATGCAGAATAGGAGAGATGAGAAGGGTTGTTACTTTTTACAGCAGGAATGACACTGAGAACACTCACACAAAAGAAATAGGGGAGAATTTGAGGTGTTTTGCAATCATGTTGTTATGATTCATTACTTTGCCATTGAAATCTTTCTCAAAAGTATAAAAATATTAACTGGGGGGGACCCCAGACGTAAAACATAGTGACTTACTTGAGAGCAACAGCCACCAGTTTAAATGTACGTATAAGACTGCAATGCCCACACTTTCAGGAGGGGAAGTAATTTCTGGTGAGTGGATGTGGGAAGCTGCAATTGTAGTTCTACTGGAGGCATTAATCTCTCTATCTGACTAGTCAGAATCTGAGACAGTGTCCTAGTCGTGACTTACACTCGGTGGTTTTGATACCTTTGGGTAGAGGCATCAAAAACTAATTCTAAGTCAGACCTCACAGAATTAAAAAAAACCCCAAAACTTATTCAGTATGTTCCTGGTTTAATTTTCTTGAAATTACATCTTGGCTATAGGCAAAATACTTATTCACTTCCAATTTTTGACTGTATCTTTCCCAATTTGGATCCAATGTTGAAGTTGAAACCCTATGTTACCTCCATTAAAAATTTGCCTAAGATTTGCTAATTTTCTTGTTCTCTGCTGACAATCTCAGTAATGCTATAAAAAAATATGTTATCTCTGCTTCCAAATTCTATTTTATTTACATAAAATGTAAAATGTCTTAAATGTAAGTGTCTTAAATGAAAGATCCAAACTGGATAACACAAAAGAAGGGTAACAGCACCCCAGTAATTCGTCTTATTCTGAAAAGACAAGCAGGTGTTTTACACAGGTGTCCATCAAAGGCCTGCTTGGATGTGATTAAGCAAGATTAACTTTTAGCATGTAACTTGATTTTATTTAGTGATCTCTCACGATAAAAACCCAGGAAGGTTCCTAATACGTTAAAAACAAAAACTCTTTTGAAATAACAATTAAACCCATGTGCCTCTTACTCAGCCTAAAACAGGATCAGCATTGTGCCGGTTTGGACACAA
>VWPU01026687.1:0-13484 GCA_013398955.1 Callaeas wilsoni
CGGCCCCGCCGGGTGTGCCCGGGCAGCCGCAGCACGCGAGGGACGCTGACCCCCGGGCCGGACCCGGTCCCTAACGCACAACATGTGCGTTAAACACACAGGGATTGCACGGGGCAATCCAGGCTTCACGGCTGGGATCTGCCTCGCCCAAAGGGGCGCTCCTGTGGTCACCATCCCCATCTGCCTGTGCAAGGCAGCTTCAGGCTGTAGCCAGCTCACCAGACGCCCCTTTCACCTCTCCGCACGGTTCTGCGGTCACGTCTCTTTCTCACCCACGAGTCTCGGCACCCTCCTTCCTTCACTGGGATCACCTGGAGATGTTTTGTGCTTCCTTCTTCTCCTAGAGAAGGAACTGCACTTTAGATTTTTTTCTGCCCAATACAAACTTAGTGACGAAGGCACAAAGGAAGGTTCTCAGTTCCAGAAGGACAGTTTCAAAACAGACCCCAAACTGGCATGAAAACAGTCAGAGCTCTTCTATCCGAATGAAGGTGGTGACTTCCAGGTGAGCTCAGGACACATTATCTCATCCATTTTACATTGCACATGGACTCCAGAGACATTAGATGCTCACACCTATGGCAGGATCATTGAGTACAACTCCTGGCCCTGCACAGGACAACCCCAAGAATCCCACCCTGTGCCTCCCAGAGCATTGTCCAAACTCTCCTTGAACTCTGGCAAGCTTGGGGCCACGACCACTTCCCTAGGGAGACTGTTCCACCTTCTGGGTGAAGAACCTTTTCCTAATACCCAACCTAACAATTCACTTCCTTCACACAGCTCACAGTAGAGATGAGATTGTGGCAGAGCAGCCACGTTCCTATCCTTTAAAACAGCACAGCAGTAGACTTGTTTCTGTCAGTCTGGAAAGTAAATATCCAAAGGTAAATACCTAATTTACACACCAAGCAAAGAATGTGGTCCCATCAGTACTGCAGAGATTTTGCTTCTTACTTGGTGTCTTCTGACAGTTTCTACAATGAGTAGGGAAGGACTCACCAGATACCGAATCCCAGCTCTGAGTCTCCTGTTCACTTTTATTAGGATGGTTTTAGCTCGACCAAATCAAACACAAGCACACAGCTGCGTAGAGAATTCCCTCAACAAACACAACTTTTTATTTCTGTAGAAAACAGGATACTTTTCAGGAAGGTCCAGCTTATGAAACAGCAGCGTGCATGTTAATATACATAAATACACAGGGTTACAATTTAGTGGGAAATACATTTAAAAAAAGCTTTCAAGTACACAAAACAAATGTAGTAAAATTAGACTATCCTTTCCACATACCTGCCTCAGAGAGAAATATTTCTCAACAGGAATGAACTTCCGCCCCATCATCTGCCAACAAATCTCTCCACTGGACACCAGCTGCAGGAGAGCGTGAGGATGGGCTGGGCCAGAGGGTTGATAGCCAGTGTTTGAAATCAAGAGCACATTTACCCATGGCAGTTCAGTCCCTGTTCTCTCAACGATCAGGATGTGTGTAGCGTGACAGTTACCCAGCCAGCACATTGAGAGAGCTGCAAGAGGTAGGAAATACCTCCTTCCTTCCACTTTCAGGTCCCTGAAAGGTTCATGCTGTACAACTTGGTTACCCACAACACCGTGGCAATCCCGTGACCCTGGGAGGCATTTATTTATTAACAGTCACAGAAATGAGAATGTGGCCCCACAGGCACGGCACCGGTGCTGCCAGGCAGTAAACACAACTGACAGGCACAGAGCTTATGGAAAAACAGCTGCTGGATGCGGGCAGCCTCTTGAGTAGAAGGAATAATGTCTACAGATATGGAAGAATAGCTCAATGCATCACAGACTTCCTGAAGATTTTCCTGCCAAGACATCACCAACAAAGAATTATAGTATCATTTAAATAAAACACCAGTTTGAATGAATTTGAAAGACATTTACCACGTACAGGAAGCCAAAAGGCTGATCCTTATGTTACTAACTTTAATCCATTCCTTCTACTTTTTGTTCTGTAGGAGTTTAGAGACCTGTTACATCACTAAACTCTTTTATAAAATTTTACAAACTGAAGATTAAAACATAAATCAGTCTCCAAGAGAGAAGAAAAAGGCATCTGAACAGCAGATACTCCCTGATGTTGCTCTATGTGCTCGCATGGTTAAATCAGCAACCTGTGCAACAGGGGTTGTGTCCCATTTCCAAGCCACGCAATGGCAGAGATCCCACAATTCACTTCAGCTACTGCAAGTGCAAAGGGCAATTCAAGTTTTCCTACCAGTCTCCAAGACAAAAATTAAATGTTTGCAAAAAACAGAAACATTTAAAACTCTTTAAACAATTTAAACCAGAACTGTTCCTATTAGAACATACTTTACATGTTTAAAAAAACCAAGAAATTCAAGCTATTAAATAAGAATCTACATATCTTAAAAACAGGGGTTTTTTACATTACAGCCAGAAGTGTTAATTGTCCTATCTTCCAAAGTAGGAATGTTCATAAGTTATTTCTTTGAAGTGCCTCACAGAGGTTTTGGTTGGCATCTGGTTCCTCAGTCATCACCTCCACAGTCTCCCACTCACCTGACCTACTCGATTTCTTGATGGCCTCTACCACGCTCTGCATGTACAGCCCGTCTTCAAAAGAGGCTGCCATAGACACAGGTTTATGATCCCATGTCCGACGGTCTTCCTGGTCTTGGAAAGACTGCCGCAGGGCTTGCACCATGTACACCATTCCTTTCAGGTAGAGCAGCGGGATGTCTTTAAACCCCTTATCCAAAAGGCCTTTGTTGACAGGCAGAGAGTCTGTAAACAGTAGTTCTTCCTGGAGCGCAGTGTTCTTCTGCCCATACAAGTCTGTCCCACGAGCTATGAGGCGACCGGCAGACCCCACAATCATGACCTCATGGATGAATGATCCGGGCATGTTGAAGTTGAGAGTCACAGTGCAACAGACACCGTCGCTCATGAGCATCTGGAAAACGCAGAAGTCATCGCTGGTGACGTGGCGGATCCCGCTGATGGCCGTGTTCTGCTTCACAAAAGTCTTGAGCAAGCCGTGGACCTTCTCTGCTCTCCTGCTGGTGAGGTGGGTCAGGAGGTCGATGATGTAGGTGCCCATGGTGTGCAGCCCACCCCCTCCCATGAGCTCGTCACAGATCCAGTTGTACTTGTGGCTGAGCAGGCTTCCCCCATAGACCCGCACGTCGCAGATGATGACATTGCCCACGTAGTGTTCCTCTATCAACTGCTTCATCTTCACGAAGGCGGGCAGGAAACGCAGAACGTTGCCAACGATGCTCATCAGCTTGGGGTAATACCTGGCAGCTGTGACCATCCTGAAGGCATCCACAGAGGTAGCAGCTTTCTCACACAGCACGTTCTTCCCTATTCCTGCAGCACAAATGAAAAAAAAAAAAAGATACTTAGCACACATGAGCAAAACATGCTCAGATGCCCCAAAGGTTGTCAAGAAGATGGGCTTTCCTGTTGCAATTTCTAAGGTAAAGGTCTGGGAACTAAAGTAGGAATGCCAGGTGCAGCAAGGCTCAATGCTGTTTCCAAGATGTTCCCATTGCAGAGCTGACAAACTCTCACAGAGAGAGGCTCCAGATAAAGAGAGGATTTTTACATGATGAAAGAATGTCCAAAATGGCATCACATGGCATCAAAACAAGACACAGTATGAGTGCTATAATTATAAAATTATTAGAATACCTGTATAGCCAGAGGAGAAAAAAAAAAGTCACGTACCCTGCAGAGAAGAGGTGAGGGAAGGGGAGATTTGATTTCCACTTTGTATTTCACCATCACTACAAAATTATTATTTTAAATGAATTAATAGAAATGGGACATACAAGTTACTTATATATAAAAATAGATATATATATAAGACATAGATACAGACTCTGTGTACAGAACACAAGAATTAGAAAGAATGTTTTGGTAAGTGGACTGTTTTAAAACAACCATTTCTAATTAGAAAGCAAATCATTTTGGTTTGCACATACAGCCTGCTTGTACGATCAGATAAAAGGTGACTGAGTTACACAGACAAGAGCTGCACCAAGCTGACCCACTGCACTTTTATTGCTACTGATGCTCTTTACATCGTGCTCAGCCCAAATCAATGGGGCAGTCAATAATCCTTTTTTCCCCCTAACTTTAAAGCAGAAATAAAGTAATACAAAAGAGCACAACAGTACAAGCTTTAACCAATTCTTACTTTTGGAACTTTTCTGGTATTCCCCTTCTCATGGCAGGGCTTTACTTTTCCCGTTTTTTCCCTGTTTTATGTCGGTTCTGATCAAATACTTATCTAAACATTTTTCTGTGTAATAACCATGTTACTCCTAACATGGTTGTTACAGACACTAACTGGTGATGACAGCCCTGAAGGTCACTCATGGCACACTCCAGTTTCTGCCCAAGAACTGCAGGAATCACTGCACACGGTGGTGGGCACCTCTCTGAAAGCTCCTCTTTAGCCTGAAGCAGACTGTGCTCCCTGCTCAGAACAGCTTTTAATTGACTCCCAGTGAGAAGGTACCAGCACAGGCACCTCAATCGGTCTGTGGCACGCGAGGGGAACGCAGATCTCCCACTGCAGCTCCTGCCCTCCGTGCTGCCCCTCCCGGCTGCCCCCAGCCAGCCCCTCAGGAACCCTCCGAGCGGAGCAGGGGCCAGCGCACTCCCGTGACACAGCTCAGCCAGAGGACAGCTACAGGAGACTCAGAACCTCTACTTCTAACAGACACAAGCAAAATCCAGTCAGAAAATGAAAAGACTAGAAGTGAGAAATCCCCTATATTGATACAAGTCTACAGCAGCTTTAATGAGCAAAGGGTAAGGTCAAACTCCCAGTGGACACCCTGGCTGTCCATTGGTAATCTCCCATTTCAGGGACCATTTCTGACTCCCCTGTCCCCAGTCCTGCTGCCAAGGCAAGGCACAACACTCACTTCAGTATTTTTCAGGGCTAGCTGAAGCACCTGGACAAGCATCTGGAGCTGCTGCAGTCTAGTTTATCTGCCTTGTTTAAATGGCACTTGTCTCCAGGAAGGTTACAGTAAAACACCACCAGAGAAAGCAAAAGGAGGCTCACAGCATCCCGAGCAGATCCGCATCCTCGAAGCGTGCAGAAATCCCAAGTGACTCTCGCTCCATGTACACCCTGGGTACAGCTCTGCAGCCAGCGCTGTGCTGGTGCTCTCCTGCATGCACAGCCCCGGGTCCCTGCAGTGGGGACTGAGAGCAGAGACAGCCTGGGGACAGCCCTGTCGTGCCTCACACCGGGCTGTCCTTGCTCTGCTGCCCAGCCTCGCCCTCGCTCAGTGCTGTGCCCGCTGTGGCAGCGCAGGCTGAGCCTCTCGAGGAGCTGAAGCTGACTGCTGCCTGTTTTTGGGCTGGCAGGCAGTGCAGCGCACTGACAGCTCGGCACAGCTCACTGTGCGCTGCCGGAGTGCCAGGGCGGAGACCTGGCTCCACCAGAACAGCTCTGGGATAATCCTGCTGGTCCCATCGCTGGAACATCCCTCCAGTTGTCCCCAAGCTCACAGAGACAGCCATGAAGCAAGGACAAGGGCCAAGTCAGAGATGGCTACAAGGTCCCTTACCAACGTAATGGCCTTTTGTTTTCCAAGGCAGTGCAACTTACATCCCTGAGATTGTTACTATTGTTTTGGTAATGAATAACCTCAACTTTGTACCATATTGTTTTCCTAAACCACAGCTGCAAAATTTTCAGTTGAGGCCCTCACCAGCCAGGAGACATGAGAGCATGGATGGGTGCATTTAACTGTGGGAGATGAACCACAACACAGACATTTGGTGACATTTATTTAGTTCCTCTGAGATCAAAAGAAGCACAAATTTAAGGAGAGCTTCTTGCTTTGCCTGTTGTGAAGATAAACCATAAGATTACACTGATTTTAATGTGAACTGTCCTCCGGGCTTTGATCTGTTCTGTCTGGTTCATGAACTCAAACCAGTGTCACTGCTTTGTCCCCAGGCTTGTTCATGGATGCCAGTAAGAAACTCAGGCAAGGAAACTGCACCACCTAGAAAAACTGTGTCTCTTTCTCCTCTTTGTCAGGAACAAAAATGAAAGCACAATTTTTTTAAAAAGTAGGAAAATGTACAAAAATAAATAATAAAACTGTCAGCTCTTTAAAACAAACCAAGCCCAACAAAACACAACACACGAGACCATTATTACTGCACCACATCTGACATTTCTTAAAGCCCAGTCTCTTGGCAAGTAAACACCAATCTGTTATACACAATTCACAGCCAATAATTCTCTGACTATAACCATCACTGTATCAATCTCAACTTCCAAAGAAAATGATGTTGCCATCTTTGGCCCTACCCTGGTTCTGTGTTCCTTCAGAACATTCAGGCACAGGAAACACCCAACACTGGCTTTAAATAAGTCATGACAGACTGGGCAGCAGATCTGCAAATACCACTGCAATGAACCTGGAAAGCTGAAAGGCAAGGTCAGCATCACACTGGGTCCGAGATGTCTGCAGCAGTTTGCAGATCAGAACAGCTCACGACAGAGGAAGTGATTGTTACCCTTTCCTGCTACATTCATCCATTTCCCTGCCTTTTTCAGCCTTCCACTTCCTAAACTTGCATTTAAGCATACATGCAGCCTCTGTCCTTCTGCGCCAGCTTTACCTCCCTTTCCTCCTCTGGATAATGCCATCTTATGGGTTCCCAGCATCCAACAAAGGAATCCCAATCCCTTTTAGTTAATAATTCACCAGAGAAGGTTCAATCCTCTCCTTTTTAGCCCACTTGATCATCAAGAGCCACAAGACCTAGTGAAATGCATATTATCTAACAAGTGCTTTAAAGAGCTTTTAGCCTATTTGAAGAGATAAATTCTAACTAACAGTTCAAATATTTAAAAATTAGAATGCCTTAAAATTCAAAGGACAGTACTCTAATGAGTAAAATCTAACAATGTAAAAAAGAAAAGGAAAAAAAAGCCTGAAATCTCTCTCTGCATATCTAAGTGGCATTGCAAATGTTTGTGCAGGGACTTGTTTACTTCCAAAAGAAATTACTGTAGAGCAAAGAGGCACAACAAACCACTCTGGCTCACATGGTCTGAGAGATTACCTGTCCTAAAATTAACTCACGTATCTCCTGTAAGCACAGTAAAAGTATCACCCTTGTTATTTACAGAATTGCACGCAAACTGACACCCACGCTGCGCTACAGGAGAGGACATTAACACTACAAAGTCACACTGGGGAATTAAGAAATGTCAGGATGCCTGGGCAGTTGGCTCCCATGTCCCTGCCCAACCAGTCTGGGGTGTCATCCTTTCTCATCTAGCTGGCTTCCTCTTGCTGTCCCCAACATCTGCCCTCCTGTGTCAGGTAGAAGGATTCCTCCACTCGGGAGCACATCAGCCTGCTGTGGACATGGATGTCCCAAGAGTGGGCCAGGTAGTGGCCAGGGTCAGAGCTAAACCAGCATCTCTTAGATCCTAACTCACAAGATTCTACTGAGTCCATACAAATATTTTTTTCACAGGCTTTCAACTTCCAAGTTTGATTTTACTTGTGGGGAAAGCAGAAAGCAGAGCTGAACAGCCCTCCCCTTCCAGGCAAATCTCAGTTCCCTAGTAGAGAACATGGCAAAATTTGAAATTAATTAAACAACTTAAGTTGTTTTGTTTTGTAGTTTGGTTTTTTTTGGTTGCTTTGGGTTTTTTAAATGGGCATAAAGCCATTTTACCCTCTCATTATTATCTCTGATACAGCTGATTTTTATTATAAACTCCCTACCATAAGTTCAGTCTGAACTGAATGAGATATTTTAGCTCAGTTGGTTCAAGCAGAGCTATAAACAATTATTAACAGTATTTTTACCAAAAAACCCCAGGTAACCTTTCTCACAGATGCTGCTACCAACTCCACACAAAACTTTTAGCACTGCATTTGCCTGTTGATGCAACCAGAACTGTGCTGGGGTAACAGCTTCAAATTTCAATCTGCCAACGAGCTATGGATTTTTGGTCCAACTCCAAGGATAAAAAGGTACCTAGAGCCTTCACAGCAATTTGCCGAGTTAGTGGTGGAGGGATGTTGATGCAAACCAAATCGACATCCTGATGCAGCAAGACATCGTCAGTCCGACTGGTGTAGAAGGAGATGTTCATTTCCTCTGCCAGCTGTTTGGCTTCCTCGTCAGTCTTCCCCCATAGAGCTTCAATGGAGAAACCTTCTGCCCTCAGCAAGGGTACCAGGACCCGGGCAGCACTACCAGTTCCAAACACACCCACTCCAGGGAGCATTTTCATTCTTCATTCATTCAAGCATCAGGGTCTATACACAGGCCTTCAATAAAATGTTTGGCTCCTCAGCTTGGTGTTCCATCCACGGTTCCTAAAAGGCGAAAAGTTGCAAGTTATTATCAACAAAAGGCACATTGTTGATCAAATACACCTGTCCTGAATGCCACCTTCTGTCCTTCGTACAGCTTTCAACATTCTCAAACATGCTAATGACAAAAATCAAAACCCCCAAAAGCTGCAATCTGTAGAGATACAGTCTCTTAAGGGACAAGTCTAACAAACCTACTGCAGAAGAATGGTAAGAAAGCAGCTTGACAAAATCATCTCCTCAGCTTCAGAACTCAGCACAGGGGGACAGAAGCACACACAAACCAGATACAGAGAGGCACAAACTGGAAGTGACAGGAAGCACCAAGAGGACAGGACACAGAGTCTGTCACACCAGCAGTAAAAGCAGTGCTACTCTATTTGTGATGATGTAAGCCCCTAAATGAGATAAAGGTTTGTGAGATGAAGTAATATCTTTTATTAGACCAATTGAAGTAGCTGGAAATAATAGACATGCTTTGGGGCACATAAATCTTTCTTCCAAATTAAATACACAAACTGAAAACAACTACTTGGACCTTAACGATTTTATGGCAAATAGATAAGTCAGTCCAGAGAACATTTAGAAAATATGTCCCATGGGGAAAGCCTGGATTCAGTGAGCTTGTTTTGCCTGGGGAGGAGAAGGCTACAAGGAGAGAGAATGCCAGTGTTTAAATACACAGAAGGCTGCTTTCTGAAAGGAAAAGGGCGCTCCTCTGTGTCCACTGTGGGTAGTTAAAAGCTTTACTTAGGACAGTTAAAAATATCTCCTTCTGCCTATGCCACTTAATCTCCAGGAATGCGGGGTTTGCACAGAATTGTTATATTCCCTACACACAAACATTTGGTCAAATCACACTCCCTTTTTTCTTCCAAGTATTTCCTGGTAAATGAATTCCTTCAATCCCTACCGAACAGCCTGTCTTAGCGCAGCTGCTGTCCACAACTGGCCAAACTGCCTTTAGCACTTGCTTTAGCACCAACTTCAAATGGAGATATCAGAAGTCTCCTCAACCTCTGACACCACAGACACCTACAATCCAGCTTCTGTTCTGTGCCTTTCTGAATCCTCATCTACTACACCTACTCAACCTTTTTTGAACTATTTCTTTTTTAGAGAGAAAAACATGACAAATTCAGTTTTCATCAGAAGCTTACAATGAAAAAGCAAAGACCATATTTAAAAAGAGAATTGGTACCAGCACCAGATCGACACATTTGGAAAAGACATCAATGAGCAGCAAGAATCGTGGCCTGTTTCAGAAGGAGTGTTACTCATCTCCCCATCCCAAGATACTCACATTAAGTTACAACACACGAAAGCAAACCCTGACACAGCACTGGGCAGTACCAGTGCAGAAGAGAAACTCCTCCCAGTGCAAGTGCTTTGTTTGCAATCAGCACCTCGTTAGTCTGGGGGTGCCTACACTGCCCAGCAGGTGTTATAAAACTGAACCCTGACAGAACTCCTACGTATTTCTGTAGTACAGACACTAAACTAGAAAACAGAAATGCTTGAGAATATTTATCTTGCAAAATGCATAAATGTTTACACGTGCTATAAAACAGCTTATGAAATATTTACTTAATTAATTCAGTATGTTTCTCCTTATTCTGTGTTATGCAGCATTTGCAGTGATACTGTCACTGCCATTCTTTATAAGGATGAACAAAGTTCATTGGCATAAACTCCTTTTTATCCAACATTTAGCAGAACACTCAAGGCAGTGACAAAGATCAAAAGGATCTTTAAAATATTTACTAGCCTACATAAAAGGGTGGGATCCTGGGATACTGGCAAGGAGGATGGCTTGTACCCAGGCTTGCTTTATATAAATCACAGAAACAAAAACAAAATCTTGCAACTGGACAGACAGCAAACATAACTGTTGAAGTCCCCACAATCTGTTCGGCAGTTTATGGTCTGGAAGAATTAAAAATTCTTACAGCAGAAAGAGCATCATCTTCATTTGAAGGGACAAAAAGTGAGGTGGAACAGAGACCAGGTGAGTGTGTGCCTGCTAGTACCAGATCACACAGACGTGCTCAACAATATCCAAATTACTCAACACCACAACAGTTTAGAAAAGCCTGAATTCATTGAGAATGCTTTAAGAATGCACACCACCACATGTACAACAGGAGATTCCTGCTACTCAGATAAGCTGATTCTGTAACAGTCGCTCAGTTTAAGTGTTACTCTTTTCTGTTTTCCATCCAACTGCCTCTTAAAAATAATCTCAGTCAGGTGGAATTCATCTTAAACTCACTTATCCCAAAACACAGCATGCTTCTGCACTGGTATCACTAGGAGCTATTGGCACAAACCTACAAAATCTTGTGATTAACTACCATGCACCAGCTCCTGATGCTACAAGAAGGTCAGGTCACCAGCTCACCACTAATACCACACAAATCAAGAAGTGGCCAACCCAGCCTCAGCAACGACTTCCAGCAAGGCAGCCCCAGCTCTCTGGGTATGGAGACACGGCTTGCACGGTCAAAGGGCCCCACAGGGCTGGAGAGCCCCAAACATTGCAGCCACCAGGCTCTGCAGAGCACCTCTGAGCAGAGGACATGCTTCTCTTTCCTCCCCAGAGAGCCACCTGCAGCCTCATCTTCCTCCACCAGACTTTCACCAACTGGGAAGTGCTGGTTTGGCAGGGCAGGCACAGCAGCATGGATGTGGATGCTGAAGGGCAGCAAAAAGCCAGTCCTTACACAGGGCAGGTCACAGAGCACACGGAGCACAAGCAGAACTGGAGCAGATGCTGAAAGACCTGTAATGGGAGCTTTTAAAAAGGGCTACACACGGGTCCTGCAGACTTCACACACCCACTGCAGTGCTGGCAGGTGAGGGATTCCAGCCCAGGCCACCCTGAGGAAACAGCCTAAACCCTCTGTGTCTGAACAAGGCCATCGCTGAGGAGAGGCAGCTGTAATTAACAGTTTAGGAAGAAGGAACAGAGATCCCAAAAGAACAGCACTGTGCCACCACAGAAGTCCCCAGAGCACCATCGTCTGGAGCTCTACGTGCACATCTGGCACTCTTCCTCTAAGCAGGGGGGGAGCAGAACTGGAAGTGCTGCAGAGGTGATCAAAAGCATCAAAATCTTCTGAAAAGGAAGACCTAAACAAGGTAAGATTCCTCAGTTTGGAAGAGACATCACAGGTAATAAAGTCAAGAGTGGCTTAGGATGGAAAAAAGTGAAATTTTCACTGTCCTTCACCATACAAGAACACATCAAATGGAGCTCAGAGAAGGCAGGATCAAAACAATCTGAAGGATGTGGCTCCTTGCAGCAGACTTTTTTAAGTTGTGAAGTGCCCTTGTCATGAGACAGTGCAGACATTTGTCATTTACAGGGAGTGAGAAGAGAGACTCTTGTCTATCCACTGAGGCTCACTGAATGCACAGAAGTCACATCTAGCACTGAACTGAAAACTAGAGAAAACTGGATTCAGCAGAGAATGGAAAGAGCTCTGAGAAAGAAATGCCTGAAACTGGTACCAACACCAGCTTAGAATTAGGTACAATTTCTACATGCTTGCTTTAGAACCCACCAAGCCTCAAACCTTCAAACAAGCCTCAGCAAATTAGTTACAAAAATCATGAAAAGCCTTTTAAAAGCCAATTAAAATCCCAGTGCATCAATCTCTGCAGTAGTCAAACATTGGAATGAACACTTTAATGAGAACTGTCCCTCGGAAAACCCAAAAGGCAGAGCTTTTATGGGCAGCTGAAACCAGACTGCAACACAGATCTTGCGTGTCAGGAGATAAAAATCAATCTCTTTTTAACAGAGATGAAATAATCAATCTTGCAACATCATTCTGACTTAAATTTTCCAACAGAAGCACTTAAGAGCTCTGCCATTCCTTCTTTTGGCGGCCACAAAACACCTCCATTTTTGCTGAACTTCACAGTGAGTTTGAAGTCTCATCCTGGTCACAGAAAGGAGCTTTTTGACTCTTTTGGTACACATAGAAACAAGAAGTTTGTGACCCAGTGCAATGAAAAACCTGATGGTTCCTAAAGGATCCCATTCAGTTCCATGTTGGAGCAGTCTGGGAGCTCCAAAGGCAGAAGTCTCAAAAACTAAATAGTACAGTTAAGGATCACAGGGCCCAGAAACTGTTGTGGACCAGCACAGATGGCCAAAGGTAGTGAAAGAATAAGAGCCCATGTCCAGAAAGGTGCTGACCAGGGTAGCACCGGCTCTGCGTAAAGAGAAAGCTTTTCACATGTCTCCAGCTTATCCTAAAAAGTTCCATTTGGGTTCCAAGAAAGATGAGGCACATGGTGGAGGAGCATACGAGCAAGCACTTCTGCCCTGTGGCACAAATATACCTGAGGCTCTGTATGAAATGGTTCACGGGCTGATGTCAAAATTGACGTGCTTTCTTTATTAAACGTGCTTTTGATTCAGTGCCAGCGGGTTGTGCGATAACCCACGAGTCCACAGCCCAAGGAACTCCCTCCACACCTCGAGACAAGCGCAGCAGAGCACTCTGTCCTTCCTGGTCTGGATGTACAGCACCCCGTGCCAGGCACAACGCTTCCCACAGGTGCCGCCCGAGGTCGAAGGTGGCAATAAGGACCGTGCCGGAGACAGCAGCAGCTGGAAAATCCTGGAAACAAACCGGCCTTCATGCAAAGCTCATGGCATGGCCATGGCAGCCCCAGGGATGCCTCCGGCAGGGCCCACGATGCTCTGTGCTGCCCGGGGGTGCGGGGCTTGCGCGGCTCCTCTTCGTGTGCAGGTTCCTCACAGAGCTGGACGGGACAGAGCTCACCTGACCTCGCCTCGCCTCCGGAACAGGGCAGGGCTCGCCTCACCTCACCTGACCTCTCTTCTTCAGGGGTCTGGAAGGGACAGGCCCCACCTCGCCCCACCTCACCCCACCGGCCCACACGGAGCTGGTACCCCCGGCCCCTTCCCAGCCGCGCCCGGCCCCGCGCCCTCTGGCAGGGCGGCGCCCCCCTCGCCGCCCAGCGGCCCCGGGACAGCGGAGGAGCCCAGGGTGCTCGAGGGGTCCGCGCCGCCCTCACCTGTGCCCGGCCGGGCCACCGGGGCTGTCCCGCCTGGCGCATCCTCGGACC
>VWPU01026698.1:0-18220 GCA_013398955.1 Callaeas wilsoni
TTTCTTCTCTTCCCACCTGCCTGCCTCTATGTAACCCAAATAATTTAAAACAATGCACTGATTTTTTCATTATAAATAAATAAAGGATGGTTCTGGTTCTTTCTTCTGTGCTTCTGTGCAGTATCTATGTCATTCATCCCTTCTGTGTGACTTCCTCAAGGGAAGCAAGTTATGTGTCTATGCAGCAACCATTGCATCCATCTTCATAGACAATTTTTATTGAAATAAAACATGTTTTAGCACAGTAACAACCTTAGCATAGAAGCAAACCTATAACAATTTTTTTTTTTTAGGTAAAGGAGCACAGTCTAACTTCTAAACATTGGTAACATAAAAAGAAAAATAGAAAGTACATACCTATTCCCCAAGAGGATATTTAGAAGAATGATATATGAGTAGTAATGCAAATACAAATAATGTGCAGAAAGGAATGGAGACGAAGTAAAAATTTTTAAAAAAATTGTTTGAATTGCATACAGCTCTTACTACAGTGCTATTTTTCTTGCTTGAAAAATTTCATACTGAGTTGATGTTTCTTCCCATTTCATAGGATGCATGGACTACAGAAATTATAAGGGATCTCAACTCCACTCACATTGTCATCAAACCTATAAAAATATTGTGCAGAACAGCTTTGCTCAGTTTATGTTGAAGCATTGTGCTGAGCCTCTGAAGCCATAGGTTCTCTCCCTGCCTCACCATCAGTCCAAAGCATGACCACTTCACAGTATCTGTGCTGCATTTTCACATCTGTAGAGTGGGGATGACAAAATTACCAGCTTTCTACAAAAGTAATAAAAATAAATATTTTTTTAAAGCTGGCAAAAGACCCTATGAAAACATGTATTGTATTTTGTATTTTGCTGTTTAAAAAAAAAAAAAAAAAAAAGCTTTCATTTTATAACAGCTAATAGAAGCAAATTATTTCTAGGAGCAAAATACACCTTTATGAGACTGAAGAGTCCACATTTACAGCTTTTTGAAAGACACAAGTTTGCATGTGGACAGTGCTTGAACTTTGCCGTTTCACTTGCAAAAGACTTTAGCATTTTTCAGTAATTCAGGAAGTGAATCAAATATAAAGGTGTCAGAGTGAAAATTTCATAGTGGAAGTGACACAAAGGTCATTAGCCACACCAAAAGTAGTCAAGCTAAAATTCTTGAAACTGAGTTTATTTCCTGCAGAGAAGATAATGTACAAGGACTGATTTCTTACCTATGGATGTTTTTTTTGAGCAGAGACTTTTTGGTTTTGTTGCCTCCCAAAAATTTGGATAGACTTGGTCAAAATGAGAATTGAACTTGATTTCCAGCTCTGAATTTCCAGCTACTCTCAAGTAGACATATACAGAGATAAGCTGATTTGTTTCTGTAGCTCCATTTTGCAGCCTAGTGTGCAGTTCAACCCACAGCCACAAAAGAGAGCTTTCACTCTTTCTGAAAATATGCCCATGGATAATTAACATGGCAACAAATCAGCTTCACTCTTCGTCCTCAAAGCACTCATCAAGCCTCCGCTGCTAGTCCACTTATATTTGTGACAACTTTCTACTGTAGACAAAATTGATCCTCACAGTTTATTTGTGTCACAAACTGATCTCTGTGAACTGGGTTTGTTGAAAATATGAAGTACCCAGAGTGTATCAGCAAAGGTGGACCTTACTTGGTAGCTTAGGATGCTTTTACTTATTTGAATAATCCTTGTACAAAACTCACCTGACTTTAAATCTCTGGGTAAATGTAGGGAGTAAAAGTGTTGCTTTGTAAATCTCCAAGAATTGCTTGTTTACCAAGGTGCAGAGCTTTCTAACCTCTCTTGACTGAAGACTGTGATCAGAGTTGAAATTGCTTAAACAATTTTAATCTTGATTAATATTTGAACTGAGCGCATCTGCCTGGCTCCCACCTGACCTGGCACTGAGAACCGCCTGGGCTCTGGCCATCGGACTGGGCCAAGAAAAGTGAGCCAGCTCCAACTGGAAGTTGGTGGGGTGGAGTACATTGGAAACTGCTTGAAGAGAAAATGATTCTTTAATGGGAAAAGTGTGATTTTTCCAAGTAATTTGACCCGAGTGGAAACAAAGCTTGTCAGAGACTGTATTACGTGAAAATGTTTGCAGAATGATGTCAGTGTGTTAGCACTGTTAGCAGACAGTTGGAGCTTTATTCACAAAAAGGGCGCATTTTCACTGCATGTAGTAGATTCATAAATGAGACTTTCTGTGCACAAGTGAGCTCCATGAAAATACAGCACTTCCATTTTGAGGAAAAAGACATTTTTTGCATAGATGGGTCAGATTATTTTGTGGCACTCTGAATGCAGGTTATCAAAGGGCCTTCCAAAGTTTCTTATTGAATATGAGTCTCTCTGAGCAAAGGTACAGGAAGAAGATTGGAGTACAGGCTCAAAGGGACTTCCCAAGGATCAGGTGTAGCCCACTGCTCTCATCGTGGTGGCTCAGGTCACAGATCCTCCTACCTCTGTCTCCTGTGTCCCTGGCGCTTATTTAGGGAAATGTGTAAGAAGCAAGGAATGTATGAAGTGATTCGTTCTCAGATATACTGCTGTGCCTCTGAGAGTCTCCACAGCAACCACATCACACGATCCGCTCCATAAGACAATTGGAAAAAGATGGTTTGTTTGGGTGGTACCAGACCTTCTAGCTCAGTGACCTTTTCTGCTGGAGATGATAAACTTGAACACAGTGTGGACAAGCAGCAAGCACAGGGTGAGGGAATTGGAGGGATGTTCTGCAGAATCTGGGAAGCCTGGAGTCAGTCTCAAGCTTGGAGGCAGGCAGCCAGTTCTCAATAATATTTGGGGGATGTTCAGCCATCCATTTACAAGTGAGTGGGAGTCTGTGAGTGTGGATTCACAAGGGACAGGATCTGCAGCGCTGGGTAAGGGGAGGCAGAGACTACTTGGTCAGCTACTGTCTCAGTCACTTCTTTCAGTACTCCTACTGTTCTTTGCCTCAAAACAAGCACTAAGGAGCCTGTGGAGGAATTCTTCCAGGAAAATCTTCAGTAAAGCCTTTTAATTTTCTGAGCTGGCCCTTGCTCCTCCCTTTGGGAATGAGGAATGAATATTGCCTGTATCATTTTCAGCTTGCTGCCATCAGTTTCTGTGGAATAAAATAATCCCCTTTCCCCTCTGCTCCAGCTTTTCTGAAAAGAAATGATATATAATCTGCAGGTGGTCTGTGGGATGGTCCCTTGCCGGTGATTTCATTTTTGTTGCGGTGCAATATATTGCTGTTGTTATTTGCACATCTTCAGTAGTAACATGCTAGGGAAATACAGATATTTTTATTGGAACAGGCTGAAGCATCTTAGCATTTGGGAATGATTTGGCTTTATGGTACTTGCTGTACCACAGGTTCAGTGTACATGTGTGCAAGCACATCTGCAACAGAAGGTAAAATACACTTCTCCAGCATCATTTCCTATGGTTTCCCATACAGGTTCCTATCCCACACTGTTCACTGGTGTCTGAAGCCTGATTCGGTAGTGCATTAAGTGATGTGACTAACAGCTGTCACGAGTTTTGCTCTAAAGGAAAGTGTGCATAGCAGATTTAAATCCCTCCTTAACGCACATGTATTTCATTTAAAATCTGACAAAAAAAATCAACATGTTCTTACCCTCACTGTTTAATTAGTTCTTATTGTATTCATAACCCATTCCACTTCATTATTCATAACTGTCAGTTCACTTTTTTTCTTTCCTTGTTTAATTAAAATTGTTTAAGAGAAATCAGAGCTAGGCAAGGGTGCCTAACTTCCAGGCTTGGGGACCAAATTCTTACTGCATAGGTCAAGTATAGTATAGGCAGCTGCAATGAAAGCTGATCTCTAATAATCTGCCACAGGCTGTGATTAAGGGAAAAAGACAAAGTAAAACTGCCTCTGAAATAATTTCTCCAGCCAAATTTCTTCTTCCTTCCTTGTTTTGACTTGTGCATATTGATACCTCGGTTCAGTGCATCAGGACTGTGGAGGACAGCCTTGGCTCTCCGCTCTCCTCAGATCTTCCTAAAAGGCAGTATAAAACAAGTGAAAATCAAACAGAGACCTGCAGAGCAACCTTTTGGCAGAAATCATGAGCCAACAAGCTTCTGAAAAAAGCCAAATCTCTTTACTTGTATCTCTGTGCTTGTTGAGCTGCAGCACAACACTCATGAAGGCTGGAAGTCTGCTTGCCGGGAGAGAGGACCCTGAAAATGGCAGTGGTGATTGCCCAGGAGCTAGCTCTGCTTCATGGGAGCTAGCTCTGCTTCACTTCTCTGCTTTGTTTGCCAGGCATTTGGGGAGACCATGCCAGGAATACCCAGGTGAGATTTCTGCCTGTTTCATTAGGAGCAGCAGGTGCAGATGCGTGGCTCACGCTGTGCCACCAGTGCCTGGGCCTTGGAGCTCAGTGGGCAGCAGACCAAAGGACAGAGCCAGTGGCAGGGCTGTGGGAGCAATGGTGAAAGGGCCTTGGGCCAGGGCAATTTGCCCACCTTTCATTCACACTGGAGCACTGAAAGGCGTTTCCAGACAGGGTGGCCTGCAAGGTGCTCTCAGTCACTGGTAACAGGACGAGTAGATGTGAGCACAGGCGGCTGGGGACAGAAAGGCGAGCCCGGCCTCTCAGAGTGTCCCCCAGAGAAAAAGGGTCTCCTCCTCTGTTACTGCAGAGGAACAATGAGAGTGGGTTGCTGGGGGAAGGACTGCAAGGCTGCATGCAGGGGCTGGGAGGAAGGGAAAGCAATGTGCAATAGCACATGTGGGAGAGGAGAACCATTGCATTACATGCAGATCACTCAGTCCTCCCAGGGTGCAGCTCACACCAGTTTGCTGCCCATTTCCAAGTCCGGTTGACTGACCAGTGAAATTGCCTGTGTCGTACCACATATCTGTGTGGTACATCCGGCAGAAAACACCCCCAGTGAAGAATCTTCAGCTACTTTCATTTCCTCCTTCCTAAAATCTGAACACGCCTGGTCAGGTAATGCCGTCGAAGTTTTTTTCGGGGATAAGGGCAGCAAGAGTTTACTGGCATTGGAGAAGTTTGAAGGATTTGGGGCTGACCAGGATCTAAATATTTTCTTTTGACTTTGAGCTCCTCAATGCTAACAAGACTCTAGAGTCTGCACATTTCTTTGACCTCAAAAAATCAATGAAACTGTTAAACATTGCAAAGAGCTAAACTGGGACATTACTTGGCTTGTGTATTTTACAGTGAGCACTTGTTTTTGTGCCTTCTGCAGTGGCATAACTGGGCCACTGTTCAGGTGCATACTGCTCTTCAGGAAGGACACATAAGCATGTGTTTAAGACCTATGAAATCACCAGCCTTTTTTGCCTTTCCTAAATCAACAGGACTTAAGCATGTGCCTAAAGTGCTTTTTCCGAACTGGGGCCTTAAAGAGCTGAGTTAGCTTATCCACCTTCCTATTTAAAAGATGGATGTGGAAAATTTCCCAGATTATACATCTGCTCTTCCAATTTGCATCGCGGAGGGTAAGGCTGAGTACAGAGGTAGTAGAAAAGGGGAAAGAAAAGTAAAAACAATCCTGAACTGGCTGCCTGGCAAAAAGAAAGTGAAACAGCTGCCTGCCAGATTGGGAGGGCTGCATACTGTGTGCACCGTGGCAGGGCCATCTGCACTCCAGGCTTGCACCAGGTGCTGTACTTAGAGTAGAAGGAGAGCCTGTAGAGAGAAAGAAAAGCAGTTTACAGTCAAGAAGTGTCTAACTTTTCTGTCTTACCTTGCTGTAGAGAGAAAGCAAGGCAGTTTACAGTCAAGAGATGTCTAACTTTTCTGTCTAACCTTGCTGTTTGGCCTCCATCTGATACATTCCTTGCTTTTTCCCTGCAAACTCTTGCAACGGTAACAGTCACGGAGAGGAATGATGGGTTGAGGAAGGCTTCTGCCTTGGTGTTGCTTTTTCTTCACAGCACTGTGTCTTACCAGAGCATGGAAGCACAAAGAGAAGTCCTGGCATTTGAGGATGTGACATTTGGGGTGCCCTACAGACAAAAAGATTATTCTGCTACAAACCCAGCCTTTTTGGAGGAGTGACACTTCCTGGGGCTGGCAATGCAGTTCAGGTTCAAGGAGCAAAGGCAGCTTTGTGCCTGTGGTTGTGCACACACTGCCCACAGCCTACATTGGTGCCCCTGCATGGGGGCCTGCATTAACTGCATCCGTGCTGCCTGCAGGGCCACATTTGCCGGTCTCCCTGCACCGGTAGGGAGGACGTGTTTGCTCCAGCTGTCACACCACCGTGTGGGTCAAGCCTCTAGTGAGTAAGACACCATAGACAGAATATCTGATCCTCCAGCTTTGACCCTAACATGCTTCTCATCCCAGACAGTTCCAGTGAAAGCTTCTTTTGTTAATTTTCACTGTATTTCCACCCTCATTCCTAAAAGTTTTCTTTCAACACAATAAGGATTCGGCTAGTTTTTCACTGAGGCTGAAGCAAAAGAAAGTGAGGACCAATCCCAATTACGCCATAGTCAGTCTGAGTTCAATGCAGGCCTGACGGCAAAATCTAGTGACCCAGAGTATGTGCGAGAATGACACTCTGACGACTCCTCTGCCCTTAAGCCTGGGGAATTAATGAGCCTTATCTTGGCTGCTAGGCCATCCTTCTCTTTCTTCACGTGTGCTTCACTTCCTTCCTAAAAGTTTTAAAACTTTATCTGAACCTAGGCTGTTCTTTACATCACATACTCTCTCTTTGATTTCAAAGATGGAAGGGAAGTTATTTAAAAATAGGCTCCATCATAGACAGCATTCTGGCAATTAGGCATGGAGCTAGACCTCGTAAGTACATCTGTGACTCTGAGGGAGGTCAGCATGGTTTAACTTTTGAGGCAGAGAAGAAAATCAAACTCTTTCACCGTTTGTCTGGTGAGAGCCAGAGATCCCTTTGTATGAACTTCTTCATTTTGTTGTGCAGTTTAGGATTTTGTATTCAGCTTTCCATTTACTCTGATGATGTAGTAGGTATAAAATGGAATTCCAGGGAAGAGCACTCAGTGCTGACAGGGCTGGGTGTCTGGCTGGCATGCTTTGGCTGCATTTATACGGTTCCCAAAGAGTGACCAGAGCATTGCTCTGAAGACCCTCGTCTATATGAAGCTGAGATGAAACTGCCAATCTGATCTCTTATTAAATACCAGTTGATCTCTTATTGCTCACTTTTAATCATGCTGACTGTGCACTGGGGATGACTTTCTTTTTGGTGCAGTATAAATCACTGAAATCAATGGATGTGTTTCTCCATCCTTTGCATTTGCAGCAACAGTGGGTTGTGCAGAACTCAGCAATTTCAGATGGTAGGCTTTTACACCCAGCACAGGTCACTTGGGAGAGTACTGTTCAAGGACAAGCTTTGCCACTAGTCTGCAGTTTGACCCATAGGACAAATCAGCTCATCTTCTGTGCCTCCGTTTCCCATCTGCAACATAACATTAAGTGCTTTGCAATCAAAGATCGAAAAGCTCCATGAAACAGGCATAGATTATTATTACTTTGCATATGCCACAAGCAGTGAAGAATCAGTCCCAGGGAAACAGCAGAGGTGAGAGCAACACATGGCTATCTGTATGTCATTAGCACTCCCTAGAGCCTCTGGTACTCCCAAAGCTCATAAATGGCAATATGAATGTTTCAAAAGTAACTTTTTTTAAAATGTAAAAGGCTACTTTAATTAAATGAACATATCTTTTCTCTTAGATCATAACCTTGGATCTCAATAAGTATGTTGGGAATTCAGAGGCATTTCAAATAATTTAAAAAAATAAAGAGAGAGAATGATGTTCTTTTATATTGGCAATTTTACAGGCTTCTTATATTAAACCAGATTTTCATTTTTTTAAAAGCATGCTGAAAAGCTTTTGTAAAAAGATATTAAAAATTGTTTAGCATGCTGGATCATCAATAGCAGTGTTTGAATACAGGCTTAAAGACTTAAAAAAAGCAGTGTAAATTTACATATAAAGTTGCTTTATCTGCTCCCTTTTTGTTTGACAGAACAGGATCTTACAAAAATAAAGGCATTGTGTTTCAATTTATTATTCAGTCTGAATAATAAATAGAAAAATTGGTCTTGCTTTTTTCATTGTTTAATCTACTGCCATCCGTAATGTAAAGATGATGGGCTGTTGGGTTTGTGGTGTGGGCTCAGTCTGAGATGGCACAGTGGGTTAGAGCAAGCGAGGGAGAACAGAGTGGTTATCTAGTGCCGTGGGATGGTATCCCTGGGCTGGCAGACCCAGCTCCCCATGGTGCTGATCTCTTAGGGCTGGGGCAGCACCGTGCGGCCGGGCTGCCAGAGTGACACCCAGCACAGGGCAGGCCCTGCACGTGGCTTTGCTTGATTATGGCATCGGCATGGAACATCCTGAGAAACAGAGAAATTCCACTTCGTCACCACCCCATAGCTCCTTTCCTCCCAGATCTAGAAGATCTGCTGCTGCCAGTCCCTTAAAAATAATAATGGTCAGAAGATGCTTGTTTCTTTGTCTCCCACTGGAACGAAATGGTAGCCTTTTCTGTCTTTCAGGATCACTGAATAACATGAGACAAAGATCGCTTTGTTGTAGGCAGTAAGGCCCTGTAATCTGCATTCACTTTCCTAATTTTTATCTACTTATAAGTTGTCAAACTGCATCCTTTGCTGTGGAAACTTGTGAAGTATGTGTGGACACTGAACACAACATTTCTGTAGGCTTCCCTAGCCCATCAGGATTCAGGTCTGCACAACACACAGAGAGGACTGTTGAACTAATAATGTTATACTGTTGGTATTTTTCAGGTGACCAGTAAAAGTAAGAGGCTTGTCAAGGTGGTCTTATTTCCAGTTTAATTTTGGCTGAGCACTCTTCTTGTGTGTTCAGGATGCTCTCAACTATGTGTGGAAATTGAGGTGACTTATTTAGTGCCTGTCTTGACCTGGCAAAATCTCCTAATTATGAAATCCAAATTTAATAGCTGGCTCAATACCTAGTGTTAAGCTGTCCAGAGACCTCTCACTACAGACACCAAGAAATTAAAATCAGATTTAGATTATCCTGAAGGGTCTTTTTTCCCAGGCCATTGCTCCACTAAGTATCTTCCCCGTCATGTACCTCCCCTCCTTCATCAAGAGAGGCTTAAGAATCATGATGCCTGGGACCTCTTTAAAGCTTGAACATCCGTTTCAGGAGTTTATGCCTCTCTCCTGCTGGAAATCTGCTGTTCAGGGCACAGATCTTTTTGCTCATCTTCAATCATCAGTGCTTGTCGGTCACTGCCCATCTCTGCAGCGACTCCGTTTAAGAGAGCAGTGACACTGCGTAGACAGGAACACATCTGTGCTACGTGTTTGCTGAACAGATCTGAAGGAGCTCATTTATAAAAGTCAGTATGTTGGTAAATGGTAGCTAGTTCACGAATAACAACAGAAAGAAGTTGGATCTACAAGTGACTGCAAATTATTTACTGTGTCCAGATTCGTTTGCAGCAATGAGCTTGGGTGCAAGAAAATCTTGAACTTTGGCCAGAAATCCCTTCTTTTGTTGTTAGCAGTTACATCTGCTGCTCCTTTCTTCTAGTGCTACACAGATCTCTTTAATCCCTAGAATGTGTTCCCAATTTGATTGTATTTACATATATGTCTATAGCTTTACTGAAAATACCAGCCCTACTCTTCATCACATTTCCATGCTGTGTTAGGGTTTCGTTTGGATAATGTCACTTCTCTTGTGACTGGAAAATTTGGCTTCCTGTGAGCTTTTGGAATTTGACTTCTTTCTTTATATATCCAGTGGGTTTTTAAAAATTTTTCTCTTTTTTTTTCCCCTTTTTTCCCCTTTTTTTCCTTTTCTCTGTAGTTCTCTTTTCAGTCTACTAAGAGAAACAAGGATGTGTACTGTATACCCTCTGGCCTACCATGTTTAATTCAGATGAAGCCTCAGTATGAAATATGTACTCGAGATTTTGCGTTATGCTTGAAGTAGGTGCAAGCCATGCTCCACAGCTGAGGGTCCTGAAGCAACAGTCACGGAGATGCAGGAAATAGCAATGAGTCACATCTGTAGCAAATCCAATCCAACCAAACAGAACCAAAAGAAATCTAAACCTGTCGTAGCTGATGGTTTAATGTTTGATTGCTGTGATCTGAGCTAGTGTCACCTCATGCAGACTCCTGGCCAATGCATTCCCAATAGTAAGTGCTGCTGGTTGCAAGCTAGCACTCAGGAAATGTGATGATTCAGTGTCCCCCGAGGCTAGCCTGTGCCTCATTAAGAGAAAAAGTCCAGAAGCCTAGCACTCATGTTAAATACAAGGCTGTGCGCTGAGATCTGACACGGGCAGAGCAACAAAATCTCTCCCCCGGGCCTCAGAGCCGCAGTCCCGGTTTGTGCTGGTGACCCCCGAGGCAGAGGTGCCTGTGCCATGCACTGTGCCATGCACTGTGCCGTGCACTGCCCGCCTCCTGCCAGCTCCTGTGTGGAAGTGAGCCGGCTCAGCCAAGTGCCCGTGCGAGCAGACAGCACTCAGCAGTGGCACAGGGAGCTTCTCCGAATCCAGCCCCAACGCGAGAAGCTTGGGTTGAGAACAGGCTGCTTCCCATGGTCCCCCTGTCTGAGTCCTGAAGGAGTCTTCCCCTAATTCCTCAAGTAAGGAAAAGCAATGAAGTTGCTGTTGTGTCCCAAACGAAACCTTTTTATTGTGGTAGGGCTTTTTCACATCAGGAGCTGCACACCTGGACTCCTGGGAGTGGGTTTTCTAACCGTGCGAAGTCTCCACAAAGACTAGTGCCAACAACTTCTTTAGAATTCATACACATATCATGACAATCATGAGAGTATTTCTTAATACTCTCTTATTTCCTGTTGATACAGAAAACATAAAATATTTTGTCTGTATGACCTTAAATTTTTACACTTAAAAGAGCTATGTTTTCAGAAAAGATACCTGACTCATCCTTCCAGGAAAATAATGACTAATCACAGCTGGCAGTCCCCACCAACCCAGCTCTGTACAAAACTACTAACTTAAGATTCATGGAGCGTACATATAATTTTATCCAACTGATGGGCTTTTCCCCATGTTTTTCCACAGAGATTATGAGGTAAAGATAGATTAATTTTTAAAAGATATTATCAACATTTTTTCACATTAAAAATCAACATATTATAGTGCATCTCATTCCCGCGAAGTTTAAATAGGAACTCAGAGTTTTCCATACTCAAAAGAAGCCATCCTGCTTCTGTGGCTGAACAGATCTGTTGCATCAATTTACCACGGACATCCACTTGATTTAGTTGAAATAACACTTATAAAGTAATAAATGTTTAGCTTAAGAGAATGCTTAATGAACAAAGTTTATTACTTGCTGGAAAATCATTGAAATTGAAGGCCACATATATTTACTTAAAGTATGTGGCATCTGAAAGAAATCCAAAGAATTTTGTTATTAATTTCCTGTGTTGTTTACATGTGTTAGAGCTATGTTTATTCCAGAAGAATCACTCACCAGGAGTGATAGAAATCAAAGTGCAAACTGGTTTATTTTTCTCAGTAACTTATTAAGAACAGCATCAGTTTCTTGTGTTAGATAGATGATATGCAACAGACGCAGATATTTTTCTTCAAATATATACACAATAAATGAGAAAATAAAGCAATGTGCAGTCAAGTCAGTTTTTTATTAAACTAAATAAAATAAAAAATTAAATACCATTTTTTGCAATCTTGATTTTTTTTATTAATTCCAAAAAGTATTGAGTAAGTCACAACACATTTTACAGTGCAATATTTAGTGTATGTTTCAATAACCAAATCCTTATTCAGTGAAGCAGTAATCAAGATAATAGAAACATCAAGTGTTTCATTATGCTTTTTTAAGAACATATGAGTTAAAAAATCAATATAAAATTGCCTTAATGAATCAATGACAGTAGAGTTTATAAAGTCTTCTTTTAAAGCTGGAAAGGAACATGTATTTTTAAGGCAAGTTATGATATGTTAAAAATTTCTCATTTTTCACATTTGGTGTGAAAATTATCCTGCATATTTCTTAACCTCAGACCATCTCCTCTTGGTTTTGGCTTGACTGTAGAAAGCAGCTGGCTTTCTTAAACCAGCTATGAAGGAAGTTATTCATGTCCTTTCCTTAGCTCTCAGTCCTAACTCCTCAGTCCTTAGGTCTGCAGAATCTTCCTCAAAGGGAGTTTTGCTATAGACTAAATACAACAATGCAGGACTTGTTTGATCTACTTATGGGCCTGGAACAAAAAATAAAAAAAAAAAAAAGGAGAGTAAGGAGTGTGTGGCTTTTCCAAGAGTGCATATTGTAAGCCTTGGAACCAGCACTTGCTTGTTTTAGTAAAGGCAGATATGGCCAGGATTGAATCCTTGAAGAGTGAGTCTTCTAACACCAGATAAATAGGTTGTATTTGTGTTTTACTGTGCAATATGTGGAATCTCTCTTTTCTTCATCATCTGCCAAATGTTTCTGCATTTGGAGTTTGTCTTGCAACAGCTCAGATACTCTAACAGTTTAAGGATGGAGTCCTCACAGCACCAGCGTAAGTGCAAGCAGTCCTCTGCTACCAAGGGACTGGCCAAGCACTCCGTTCTCTGCACGTGCAAGTGAGACATGGAGGGGATGATGCACCCGCCCTCCTGAGAGAGCTTGTAAGCATGGAGCTCTGCTCCCAGTGAGAAATAAAGATTTCAGTCCTGCTTGGGGTGCACAAGCAAGAGCAAGCTTCACAGCAGAGGCGCAGGGGCTCCAGATCCCCGCGGGGGCTGTGTGTGCCTCCTTGGAGCAGTCTCTGTGGCACCCCTCTGCAGAGGGAGCAGACTTGCAGTTTTCAGCCCTACTGCCCTCCAAACCCAACTCTGCTGTGGGAGCTTTAACACTTACTTAACGAGGACTATGTGTGTGCATACATATGGATGTGTGTATATCTGTCTACACATACACACAATATAAATTAACTAAACATGTTTCTAGGATACATCAGGAAAACCACATCCAAACAAAGAGTCCAATATGGAAAAAGCTATTAAAAGATCCCGGCATTTTAGCTTGTTGTGTATAGGAATAAATATGATTACAGGATACCAATTTTACATTTTGCTCTTTTCCTAATAGCGTTTACAAGAGGTGCTGCTTTCTGGGGTTAAAGGAAAGATTGCAAATGAACAAAAGCAATTCTGATCTTTGCAAATAACATGATGCCCGTGATTTGATTGCCCACCTCAGGAAAACTTGGTGAAGAGCTCCATAGTTAAAATTAAATATTAAGTGTATCAGCCATTTTTTAAATGTCCAAGAGGCCTCAAGAGGACCCTGAGCTCTGTCCATAAAGCTTTTAAAAGAAATGCAGAAAACAACAATTTTTGTGCTCAAGATCAGAATACCCTCACACAAGCTCAGTGTGAAAGATGAAGACAGGCATGAAGTTTGCAATCTCCTTTTCATCACAATTTTCATTTAGGCTGACTAGTTAGCCTAAATAATTTTGCTTCTTCATCTTAAGTGCAAAGACACACAGTCAGAGGACACACGCATAGCAGGGCTCAGTGCTGGCCTGCACCAGCCTGAAGCAACGCTCAGGCTCACTGGATGGAGGAGGACATGGAGATTCTTGCAGCCCCAAGGTGACGATGGCCCTGTTTTTCCAGGGCTCTGCCACAGCCCTTAAGCAGATCACAATGCACCAGGACATGGCAAATCAACCAGCTGGTAAATACTCTTTGCTAAGTCCAGAAATTGAACCAGATACATTTTCCATGCCATGGTTACCTATTTAGATCTTGTAATATTCTGTGTAGAGATGGTCTGGTTTTGAATACCCTGATGCCTCCTGTACTACTTCACCCAAGCTCTGCACCCTACATATAATGCTGTAAAGACAGCAAATCAGCCCAGGTACCAGAACTGTGCAAGTCAGGTTTCTATAGGAAAAAAGGTCTGGGCAGTTATAATAATTTTAAAAAAGAAAAATATGTTGCAAATGTAGACTCTTAGCAGTAAGTGATACAGATCCGTGACTTCCCTGGGCACCGCATCTGGTCCCGGTGCCATGCCTCAGGTGACATGATGCTGTAAGAGTTGGCATATCCACTATATTTGGGCTGGAAATGTGTAACTTTTCTGGGCTAGACCAAATGCCCTGTCCCCAGACACTCTGAAGTGTTAGGGCATGTAATTAAGTGCTAATTAAAATGGCACTAGTCATGTAATTAAAAGTCAAAGATTTTTTTTTTCTAGTCATGGTTTTCCAAACTGGAATTCCTCTTGCAACTGACTTTGAAGTCAGTAATAAGCCTCCCATCGGGTTTAATGCAAACAGAATCAGCCCTCACTGGAGTTTTTAGTGGAGCAGAGAAAAATATTTTTCCTGTTAAAAGATTTTCCTATTAGTACAAACACATAAAAGACTTCTCAAAGTTGTAGTGTTAAATATTTTCATGCCTTGCCAAACCTCATCAATTCTCATTGTTTAGCAAAAATGGCACTGACATTCTGAGTTGTTAGCTATGCCATTTTCTGCATATTAAGATCAATAATATGCTTTGCAAGGAATAAAGGGTTGTCTAATGAAAAAAGTCTTTTAAAAGTCAGGACAATTCCAACTGCTATGAATGATTATAAATTATGTGGTTATTTTTATGGGGGTGGGGTAGGGGGTGATTAAGGCCTGGGGCACATGAACCATACTTCCCCACCTCCTTTCCTTACCAGAAAATGTACTTCTCAAAACCTCCCCTTATTATCAACTATGGGAATTCTAGGTTTAGTTACCAGTGTAAGGCACTAAGTTTTCTGTTTTACCATCAACCCTCGGTTCTTAAAATATTCATTGGAATAAATGTCTTTGACAGGCTGTAGTGACACGTGCAGAAGGAGAAGGAGAAGGAGAAGGAGAAGGAGAAGAAGAAGAAGAAGAAGAAGAAGAAGAAGAAGAAGAAGAAGAAGAGGACTTGGTTCGAATTTCTCAAAAGTTGTGCTTTTTCGACCTTATGTTCTACTCCCTATTCAAGCAGCCTCAGCCCATATTAGGTGCATGGGTTTGGGACTTTGAGTTCCCTTATTCTAAGCAATGCAGATGCACATTCAAAGGCCCCTCACCTGTGCTGAGTTTGGCCTGGCTCCACAAAGACTGTACATGAGGCCAGACTAAACTTCAAGGGCTTTGCTTTCAAATGTTAAGGGAAACATGAGTTCTGAAGAAGGAACCTAGGGAGGATGAGGAGCCACAGTGGGGACATGGCAACATCTGTGGGTGGCAGAGGAGATGGCTGCACAGATCCTGCAGGATTTGTCCTCAAGGACAGGTGTCTGATGTGTGTGCACTCCCTGGGGACTCCAGCTGCAGTTAGCTCATGCCAACGCTGCCTCCATGGGCACAGCTATGCACTGTCCTTACCCAGGACCAAAAAGTCCATCACCACTTTATGCAACCCAAAGAAAGCAGTCCAGTTTGGACATTTTCCAAGGCATTGACTGCTTCAGACTGACAAATCAGAGGCTTAAAAACTATCCCTTTTTTTCTCTTGGTAATAAAATCTTCCATCACTTTCCTGCAAACATCTCAGCATTACCTAAGTCTGTCAGGAATGTCTGCCCAGCTCAATGGCTTTTAGTCTTTTCTTGCATTGGGGTGGTGGAAAATAAATCTTTTTAATCAGAAACTGAAAAATATAATTTTGTATATATAGATATGAGGCTCTGGGGACCTTATTCAGTTCTGTAGGAGGTTTAAGCTTCTACTTCTCACTCTCTGTAACAGTATACTGATGTCTGGGTAGAAGCTGTTCTGGTATTGCCACAGGAGAAGGGAGAAGCGAAGAGGGACTGAGTCATCAATCTTGCTATGGAGATTAGTGCAGTGTCAATAGAAAGAAGACTATTTCTTGTCCCTGTCCTTTGGATGCCTGATATTATGTAAGCTACACACCATGGTTATGGGAAATGTGGCTGTGAATTCCCTAAAGCAGAGAGATGAAGAAGACGGGCATTGCTAGCTCCTTCAACACCTGCATGACTAACAGCCTGCTCTGAGAAATGGGGCTGCTGGTGCCACTGTGTTCCATGCAGATACCTGGTTGTGTGAGCATGGATTACATGTGCACTGCCAGAACAGGCTCTTTCAGGGAGGAAACATGCTGTCTGCGAATCCTGATGGGATTAGGTGCAAGATACGCACTCAGCCCTGTCAAGACCAAAAGGCTTCAGTGCATGTGTGGAGCAGAACTTCAGGCATCTTAGTGGCTTCTCTGGTGCTGAGGGAGTTACTTGGTAAAGACATGATGTTATGAAAAAGATAGTCCAAATTTAAACACCAGATTTCCACCCAATCCGCAGTGTTGCTCTGTTTGTGAGCTGGGCTTGTGTCCCAGTTAAGTAATAGGAGCTTCCTTGGTGCAGACGGTATGAAGGATTGCAGTGACCCTTTCTATGTGCTGTGTCTTGGAATCTCTGCAAAAACTTAAAGTTTTACTCCAGATTTTTTATGACGATGAGAAATGAGTACACATACGCATATGCAGCATTTATTGTAGTGTACTGCAGTATGTTAACTGATGAGCACAAACAGGCTGCTCTTTTTTTTTGTAACCTCTCAATATAACATGGTGTGAATGAATGAAAAATTTTAAAAAAAGAAATAGAAACAAACAGTCACAAAAATGTGTTGCAAATTCCCAGTTTCCTTCTAAATCAGAACCTTATTTAATTTATTACCTAAAATGTTTATAAGATTTTTTTGAATCCTCATGCAGAACCAAATGGTCTTAATTCCATTTACCATCTCCTATCTGCTCTCCAACAGTCCAGAGCTGTAAAATCCTTCTCCTTTTCCCATTACAACCAATGTCAGATGACTCCATGTCTGTGACTCCAGACCTTGGCAGATCACAGGGCAGGTCACACACAGTCATTAAGGAGGGGTAAAGGAATATCCATCAAGTTCTCGGACTTGAGGTGGAGATATTTGCTGTGTTTGGCTGAACTAGATGTTGGCTGGAGGGATGTAGATGCAAAGTAGGTGAGATATTAACTGCAAGGGCTGAGTTTGTAAGTGGGCTTTGAGTTGATATCTAATTTGTACAGGAAAGTAGCAGGAGATGAGTTAAATCTGCAAAGGCCCAAAAAGATAATTAAAGCCACTCCTGAATGACAATGGCTACTAATTTGCTGCAAGTTACTGCATCCTCATGGAGGAAAAAAAAGAAACTGGCAGCTCCCTGGGCCCACTTTGAGAGGCTGTATGTATGCTGTACGTAATCACAGCTCATTCTATAGGTCCCTGCTGCTTCTTTATGGTCCTGTGAGGATGCTGGGGAGTCAGGACTGATAGGGCAGAAAAACGCCAGGAAACACGTTTTGACAGGAAAGTCTTGCGAGCCTCCCATGTGTGCTCCACATTGTCTATCGCGCCCTTTGATGTCGGGTTTGGCTCCCGGGAAGGCGTGAGGCCAGATCCTCACGCTGGGACAGACAGTGCCAGCCCCACATACCCATCACAAGTTGACACCCTACAACCACAGGTGAGGATCCAACCCGTCCCCAGCACACAAGGCTGCCTTTTACGTTTTTTCCTTCCTTTTTAGTCCTTTTTCTTACCCTTTTCCTCAATCCTATTTTTCTCTTTTATTTTTATTTCTCTTTTAAATTTTCCTTTCTTTTAGAATTTTTTAATTTTTTTTCCCTTCTTGTATATTTTTTCTATTTTTCTATTTTTCTTTTTTCTTCTTTCTTTTTCTTTTTTAAAATTATTTTGGGGGATTTTGTTTGTTTTTGTTTTTGGTTTTTTTTTTTCCCCGCTAGTGACTAGGAGTTTGCTGTGTTTCTCTCTGCAAATGCGGTTATTTCCTCCCCGAGCGAAGCACGGTCTCAAATTGCTGCCTTCCCGGTAGGCGCAGGCCGAAGTGTGCCCCGGGAGCTGCCCGAAGAGGGCCGGGCAGCCGTGCCCGGCGGGGAGCCGGCCTGGCGCTGCCTGGCCTCATACCCGCTCATACGCGGCCTGAAACGCAATGCCCACCTTCCTGCGGAAAGGAAGCGCTGCTCAACAGCTCTGAGCTTCCAGCTCCCTGGCTGCAGGGGCTCGGCAGCTCCCTCTGCCTTGCTCTGTGTCCGCTCTCGGCTTTTCGTGCAAGACATCGACTGGAAAATATTTATAATCAAAACGGTGGAGGCTCTTCTCTCCTCTCCTCTCCT
>VWPU01026700.1:0-18076 GCA_013398955.1 Callaeas wilsoni
CGTCATGGCCGCCGAGCTGAGGCTGCCGCGGCTGCTCCGGCACCGCCGGGTGCCCGCCGGGCGGAGCGGCGCGGCCCCGGCCCGCGGCAGCGGCTGCAGCAGTAGCAGCAGTAGGTGCTGGGGCGGAAGGGGGCGGAGGGGCCCCGCCGGTGGCGCCCCGGCCGCGGGGGTGAAGGGCAAAGTGCCGCCCGCCCCGTGGCTCCTGCCCGGGGAAACGTTCGTGTCCGTCTCCTGTCGTCTGCCAGTGTCCTTGCGGGAACACGGGGCAGCCTGTCACACAGGGCTCGCCGCTCCCGGCATTTCTGCTCTTTGCATTGTCTTGTGATCCCCCCCGCGGGAGGGGGATCGTACCCATCTTTCCAGCCACTAAAAGGATTCCTGCATTTTAGTGACCCTGGTGCTGTTTTCCAGACTACATATCTATTTTTCTTTCCCTAGGTATCATTTCAGAACTCAGTTGATTCAATATGGCTTTGATTAGCCGAAAAAGTTTCCAGTTGTATTCATCCAGCACACCAGCAAGCAGGTCTGCTTTGATGACCCTAAGCAAAAGGTTGAGCTTCATCACTGGGCAGCGAAAACCCCACAACTCTAGCTCCGTGGCCACGAGGATGCTGTGTGTCAAAGATAAATCTCAGGATATGTTTTGTAGGAAAAAACATGTACAACTGCAGATGCAGCCACTTTCTGTTAATGAAACTCTGCATCTTTGTGGAGATACCAGGAACTGTACTAAGTCAAATAATGTGTGGATGGATGAACAATTATTTTTCAAGAAGTTGAACAACCTTTGTACATCAAAAGAGATTTTTTGCTTTCTTAGCTCTCTAGAGGTCATGTCTGATACTATGGCCTCAGGAGCCCCTGCAGAGGATTTCTGAAGTTGAGGTGAATGACAATGGTCTTAAAACCCCTGGACTGTTAGAGAATGAAATTTTCAGGGCATTATGCTTCCAGTTTGAATTTGAATCCTCAAAACTGTCAAACACGGGGCTGCTGAATGCTTTGCAGGCTTTGATAAAACTATGTATAGATCCGCAGAGCACGGGGATGGCAAGCCTGCTTTCAGAAAGCGAGGAGCGGCTTGGCAGGGGACAGGTGACTGCTGAAAATCTGTGTGCTCTTGGAGAGAGTTTGCTTGAGTTACAAGGCCCAAGTTGTGCGATGCTGGAACAAATTATGAACCACATGCAAGAAAGAGATATTGAGAGCTGGAGTCCCAGGGAAATAGCGATGGTATATAAGATACTGCAAGTGACTGTGAGGGAAGGGAAGCAATGCCAGATCTTGCTAAACAGACTGAACAGTGTCACTTTACACAGAGTTTCCCAGCTAAGCCCAAACTTTGCAAGTGTAATACTGAATTCACTGGTGGTTCTTCGTCAGACTCAGGCAGTTCCCTTAGTCACTGCACTGTGCAAACATTCAGTGAAGCATGTTCCCTGTTTCACAGATCATGAGCTGGTAAATGTACTGGAAGCTTTCCTATACTTTGGGCAAAAAGTACAAATTTTTACAGAGGCACTGGAAAGACATGTCCCCCAGTCCATCCTCAGTATGCATCCTCAGACAGTCAGCAAGGTCTTGCAGTATTGCTGCACAAAGATGATCCTTTCAAAGCCCATCTTTGATGCAGTGGCAGAAGGTTTCATTTCCAGTGCTGACAGACTTACCACTGACCAGATTGCTGCATATATTATCCCATTTGGGACTCTTAACTATCAGCCTCCAAGTGCTTCTTCCTTGTTTAGGAAGCTTGAAACTGCGCTGCATGCGCGCCTGAGGCACTTTCACCCTCACACCTTGCTGAACTTGCTACACTCGTGTTCTTATTCAACGTTATCCAATAAATTTTCTGCCAAAGGTATTTAGTCCCTATTTTCTGCAAAAGCTTCAAGGTAAGGAGAGGAATTTCTCCTGGGATGTTCCACATTTCTTTCTATCATGTAGTTTTGTCTCTTGTCACACACTCTTTTTTTATCACTTTCATTTGTCAAATCTACAGTGACCTGATCCAAGTGACTGGAAAATAGTGATCAGGAGGCCAAAGGCTGTTGCTTTCTTGTCACAGTTGCCATTGTCTTTCATGTTATGTCATTTAGATGAGTTCGAAAATTGCACTGTACAGTTCTAAAACATAGAATTGAATTCTCTTAAAAGAATTATTTCAGTTAATCCTTCTGGTTTTCTAAAAGAGAGTGACCTGGTGTTCTCCATGTTTGTTCTTTGTCTCATACAGGATGCTAGAACATCCCCCATGTGGTAGCCTGTTCTTGGCTCTAATTATTGCATATTTCAGTGGTTTTGGACACAAATCTATTATGATCAACACATCATTTTGAGTTATTCTCTATTGGATACTAAAGCATTTTTAGGGTCATTGTAGAGAGATGTAAGATATGGCAGAAGGATGACTGACGTAATAAGATTTCAGCTAAGATTGTTCTGATAAAACTACCTGATAAAAGGTAAAGTTTTCAAAGTCATTAGAAATTTTGGTCACTTAATTTTTCAACATGTGAAATACCTGAAGGAGTTGATTTTTACGAAGCAGACAAATCTCCAGAAATTATTTGGTATTACCCACTACTTGCAGATTTAAAAAAAAAAAAGTGAAACAATGAGATCCTGGGATTGTAACTTGGGGAAAAGGGGTTATAAGAAGGAGATATTTATCTAAGACCTCAACTCAAATTTATTCTTCTCTGTAGAATGTCCTGCATCTTTTGGATCCTCATTTTTCTGGTGAAAGAATATGGCAGTTTTAACTAAGATCTTGCTAGTTGTGTATTTTTATGTTGCTATTTCTGTAAATAATTTTCTCATTTTTTTTACCTATGTAATTTCATACTGATCTTTCTGTTCATTTAAACAATTACTGAGAATTTTAGTGATAAGGTGGCTTGTCTGCACCTTATACTGAATAGCTTTTCCTAACTTCTGCATATGGTTTGTGTAAAGATACTTTGTTGAAAGTACACCTGAAAACCTGAATGTTGTTATTTCAGCTCAGCCACCTGGATTGAACAGAGTTGTTATGTCCCAGCTAACCCAGCTTTTTCTGACTGTCACCCTGGAGTGCCCATTTTATGAGGTACAGTACATGTGAAACCAGAAGTGATGTTAACAAGAGGTGATAAGGTCATTAGGGTCCTGTTTATACTTAGTTGAGTGTACTTCCCATAAAAACATTGGTATTGGACAAAACAATTTTCCTTGATGAAAATGTGGAGCATTTCTACCTGATTGAATGACATGATATACTTGTATGAATGGAAACAGCTGTGCATTTCTCATGAACATGATAGCACTGAGGCTTCCTGAGGATGTTCTGGTGGTTGGTTGGGTGATTTTAAGTTTCCAGCAGATCATACCTTAGACTTTAGGTCTCTCAATAGACTTGGCTTTGAAATGCACAGAATACATTTTGCTATGTTAATATCAGGTAATTACAAAAATTTTTACCTCCCTTTTTCTTTTGATTTGGTTTTCTGTCCTTGTGTAGGGTCCGTAACTCCTTTCAAAGTACCAAGTAAAGGCCTTTCCCACACCTCACAGTTCTCCTGATGTTCACCTATTTAAAAGGGTGAAGACTGGATTACTTTATTTACTGAAAAAAAGAATATATTTTGCATCAGAGGTCTCAACACAGTATTTTTATGTAGTTGGTAAGTATAATTTCTTTAGATTAGTAATTAAATATGTGTGTAATGGTGCCAAAGCTTTCATTTCCTTTGTGGGCATTCTAAATTCTGCAAATACAGAAAAAGTAGACTGGGATACAAATTTCTGTAAAAGATCTGAAATTTGGGAACTTTAAATAAATAATTTTTAGAGTCAGAATGGAAAATGGAGAGAAAAGCACTGCAGCATTAATTGGTATTTATGCAGCCATTCTGCATTGAAACCAGCTGCTAATGCTTGTATTCTGTGTTTTTATTATCAGCTCCTTATCCGTTAAACAATTTGTGTAATGTAAAGCAAAATGAGGCAATGCCTGACCTCCCTGCTTTAGTGGTGAGTAGAGAAAGGGAGGACTGGAAGGTGGTCAGCTCTGTGCCCTGCTCAGCTGGGCTTCTCTCCCCTCAGCGAGAGCTGCAGACTACACAGTCGGTGGGGGGTTTGTGGGTTGTACGACAGGAGTGAGCAAAACAGAGTGTTGTGTGCAGCAGGAAACACAGAAAGCAGTGATGAGGAAAGGCACATACTCAGAGGGGTGGATGATAATAAGATGTAGAGAGAAGGGAGTCTTAGACACCATGGAAGTCATGGATTTAAAAAAAAAATTAAAAAGGAGAATGATTCCAGAGTCATTCTGCATGTCAGCTTTCATGAGGATGTTGAAATTAGCAGAGGGAGAGATTGTGTCTCTCCCCAAAGCCTTCAAAATTCCAGAGACCCTAGGAAGCACAGCAAAGTGCCATTTAACTGCATTACAGTTTTTAGTTTACTTGGAATACTACTTTGCTTGTTAGCATTATGAAAGGCTGACCTGTTACTAATTATCATTCATTCATGTTAAGTCTATACAACTTTTGCCAGCCTCTGTGATTAAAAAAAAAAAAAAAGTGATAGTATTATAGTTATTTAATAAAACAACTGTGAGAGGATGAGAATTACAGTAGAAAGTTTGTTAGAAGAAATGACATTTAATGTCGCTTCTTTTTTCATCTACACAAGATATTGAGATTAAATTAGATGAAGAAGGTTTTGTATTGCCTGCAGCCCAACTTGAAGAGGTACACAGACGGTAAGAGAATAAAGGAAACCACTGGTAAAATGTTGATTTACACTAAGAAAGAGCATCCAGGGTGAAAAACTGGCAAAATTTAAGCTTTTTGCAGTTTTGCCATTGACTTCAACAAAGTTCAGATCTCACACTGAAACCACTGGCAAAAGGACAAAATTAACAATCTGCTTTTTGCTCATTGTTTTGCCACCTGACTATACAGTGTCGGACAGTTGGTTTCTTTACCCAGTGACAGTCAGAATCAAGTGATCCTTATTTGGATTATAGCAATCTATTTTGATATTTTGTAATTCATTATCAAATTAAAGCTAAATTCTAGCTGAGTGTATTTGCACAGATTTAACAGAGTTTAAGCCAGTTTGAGTTCACAAATTTACTTCTGCAAGGAATCCTGCGTAATAAGGATATTTGCTACAGATGTTGGTTTTTTTCACTGAGTAATGCATACATGTTAAAAAGTATATTAAAACAAGGTTACTTTCTGAAGCCTTGGATACAAAGTTAAGCAACCTGCCTGTGTGGTGTTTGCAACTGCACTGCTGTGAATAAAGCAGAAGTCTTTGAAGAGGTTAGGCTTTCTCCAGCTTAACCTTCTGTTGTGGTTCAAGCTGAAACCAGGACATCTTCACAAGACTGAGACTAATACAGGGTCTTTCCAAGAGCCCGTGCTTAAATGCTTAAGAATGAGCTTTAATGTTTTTTTTTTTTAAGTAATAGCTTTCATAAAGTAAATAAAGTCACAATATACTTAACATACTGAAAATTTAAGCAACTTTTTAACAGTAGATATACAAACCTTGGTTTAAGTTGATGAGATTTTTATCACCCAGAAGAAAAAATATAGTTATAATCCATGCTGCCAACCATATGTACAAGTTTAACTTAAAACAGACGTAGCTTAAACTCAACTTGAACTCTTAACGGATTTAACAGGTAAATTAGTAAGTTAAATAAATTTAGCTGCTGAAATGTTTTCTAGCTGAGGCAAGTTTTTTACATTTTTCCTTCTAGAAGAATTCAAAACAGCTTGCTAATCATAGCATTAAAAATATCAAACTGTCATTAACTTGCATGGTAATTTTTGTTCAGAGCAAATAAAAAACCTTTTCAGATCAGTTTCACTCAGTTTCAGGGTTTCACCTCCCACCCTTAAATTGAGTGACTTAAATCATTCTGAACTAGGTAACTCCCATCCTACATCTAATTCAATGAGGTGTAAGAGGGAGGTATTGCCTCATGCTTCTTAGGAACTGCAGGAGTTGTGATGATTAAAAGAACTGATTGTTCTGGTTTTGTTGGGGTTTTTTTGATATTACACTTATGCTTCATTTTAGAATTGCCCTGTGTGTTGATGGTCAGAATAGATTTTGTGCTCATAGCCACAATCTGTTGGGAGAAGAAGCCATTAAACATAGACATCTTCAGTTACTTGGTTATGAAGTTGTGCAGGTAAGGTCCAAAAACAGTGATTTACTTTTCGTCTAGCTCAGAAAACAAGTAAAAAATTATTTTACAATACTTAAAACTGTAGTTTCAATTAATTCCTAAAGCAGATTTAGTCTTGTCCTTTCTATATTAGGTTCTCTCTGCCTAGTTTTTTGCCTTTTTGAGGGTGTACAGAAATACCTTTTTCTTCCTTGGCTCAATTAGTGTATTCTGTCTGTGTTTTTTGCCACATAATTGCTGCTTAGAAAAGTACTTCTCTTCAGTGATTAAGATTCAGATCTTGAGTTAAAGGAAAATGTTATGTAAGAGTTCATTAGAACTGGAATTTTTAATTAAATACTTTTTGAAAAGGTTTGGAGTTTAAAAAGAGGAGTTAAAGAAGCTGCTTTGTATTGTAAATAATATTTTCACAACAGAGTATAACCTTTATTTTGCCTGTTGAATTAATAGAGGTATATTTTTCTTTAAACATATTTTGAATGAAAACTGTTAATTTTAGTTTCTTGAGATTTTATTTCCCTCTTATCATCACTTATTACATAAGCCTAATTCCATAATATTTAGCTTCGTTTAAACGGTAATAGATAGATAGCACTCTTTGTTTTACAGTCATCTCTATTCAGGTCATTTACAGATCAATAACACATTTAGGATTAAATCTAAATTTTAAAACAAAAAAAAATTGATGTGTAATTTTGCTTCTGCTTAATGAACTTCAGTCTTACCCAGCTGTTTCTTAAAAGGTATTTCCACCAATCATTTTTGTTTCATTTCCAGATTCCATTTTTTGAGATAGAAAGTCTACAAAACACCAGAAAAATGGCAGATTATCTACACAAAAAAATCTTTCCTTGTACATATGGACTCGGCAACTGACACTGGAGAATACTAGTGCATCACAGGCTGACCTTCTGTACTACAAAGTGTAAATTCTGTGCATGGATGAAAAATTCTTTTTTCTAAATAACTCCACCTCAGAAAATTTGAGCTTCTGAATGTGAAACCTTCCAATATTTGGAACAATTGACATGTAAAGAGTAATAAATAACATCATATTTTGTTAAGATTTGTGTCAATATTTATTACAAGTGTACAGATACAAGTGCCAGACAGTCAGTGCTGCTTTTCCCTTGCATTTTAACTGGTTCTAATTCACAGCTGCAAACAGCCACACGTGACTATTTAAGGATACTGGCCAATCTGAATGTACAGAATATGCCTACAGAATACCTAATAATCAGGGCTTTTCTTGACAGTACAAGAAGAAATTGTGCAATTTGCTTACAGCTGCTCATGTAATTTCCCAAGTGTTTCATAAAACTAAAATTTGAAGTAGTTGCAGAAGCAGTATTGGTTTATTGGTTTTACTTAAGGGATGTGGAGTGCTGTTCAATAAATATCCATGCCTTACAGAAAATGAGAGCATTTTTAATAAAAAGGATTTGCTTTACTTTGTAAAGTAATAGCTGCCACAGGATAATGGACTTGTACAACTGTCTCTGTGGGGCCACCCAATTTTCCAGATATATTCTATTTGTGGTTTTGCCTTTGGTGGCAGTTTTAGCTAAACTGTCTAAATGGGGTCATGTATGCTCTCCAGAGTTCCTCCAGGTTACAGACACTCTATGCTCTGAAGCTCAGAACTATGTCCCATGGCAGCCCCTTTTCATGTATGAACAGAAATTCTGTAACTGAGGACCAGAACCAGTACCCACTTCAGCCACAACAAGTGTGCCCTAACTTGGGTCAGCACGTTGCTTTGCAGATGGATGAGGGGAAAACAAGAGAGCTTTAGTTCTGCTCACATCACATATACTTGGTGAACTGCCATGTAAAACACATTTTCTTGTTAGCTTGTGCTTCCTCTCTGTGTGGAATTACTATTTATGAATAGCAAAGCAGAATTTCCAGCATCACCTAGTTTGGTTTTCACTGTTGTTTTGATGCAAAAAAGGTGAAACTTTCACATCACTGACATTCTGTATATTTCACCAGTAGATAGAGAATGTGGCCATTTTTTCCTTCCAAGTTAATAATTTGTGAGTTGCAGGTGTCTCTCAATTGTCCCAACAATCTCTGGAGATTACTGGATGCAAAATCCAGATCCAGAATATGATTTACATTGTGTTATGCTGTCCATTCTGTTCGTGTTAATTTGCTGCATGTATAAAACCCTCAGAGTAGTATGTCAACACTGACAGGTGAGGGAGCACCAAAAGGTAATTAGATGCTTTCCAACAGTGTAATAGTAAGCTCAGAACATCAGTAACCTAAGAATTTGTCATTCTAGCAAAAGAAAAATTGAAGGAGTGCAGCTGAAATGGCTTTGCAAACATTTTTAAAGAACTTATCACTAATACAGAAGAAATTGTCAGGGTGTCCTTTTGACTCGGAGCACTGAAGGAAGAAGTGAACCATTCGGAACTGAATGAGAAACAAGCAGTGGGAAGAAGAACCTGTAACAGACTTCAAAAGTGAGTAGGGATGAGAAGGATGTGACATAAGCAAAGAAATGAGATAGGAAACTCAAACTGGTGTTTCGATGTTTGACCTTCTCTGTGGTGGAAGTGAACCGGTGATGACTGTTTCTCACATAGGCCAGAAGGTGGTGGTATTCTCAAACAAATTTGATTTCCAATACTTTTTCAAACACAGATGGTTTATAAATATAGTAAGGCTACTTAAAAAAAGCAGTTTGTACTGATTGTCCCAAAGTAAAAATAACCTGCTAAGAATATGGCTGTATTCCATCTCATTCTTTACTGGTATAACTTCGATACTGATTTTTAAAAAAGCATTGTGGTATTAGAAAACATTTCCTTCTCCCTTTGTTCTTACTATGATTCCTTTCATTTAATGCTGCTGAATTTGTTTAGTGACGTGTTTCTTTTTGAAAAGGAATGTAGCAGTTAATGTCCTTTTGTCCACAGCCCACTGAGTGTAGAAGAACTGCAGGTCATGGATAATGAAAGTAAAAACGCCTCTCAGAATGGGCTGCTCTATGTGCTCTGCTTCTCACATCGTGCCAAACAAGTGCTATTGATTGCCTAATTTACTACTTTTTCAGGTCTCAGATTAAGAATTTTTTTTGTTTCAGTTACTTTTTCACTAGGAGTCTCACTGTATTTACAAATGACACAGGTTTCCTGTGTCTAAATACCTGACAAAACCAGTGTCAGTCGCAGCTGTGGACTTCCAGTCCTTTCTCTGATATGATCACTCTGGCTGTTCCTTTCTGAACAATACTGCCTCAGTGTAAACAACAGGATCAATGGCTCTTGAGAACCAAACTGATGCACACCCTGCAGGAGAAACTCCTCCTGAAATTACCTTAAAATTTTAGTACTGGATTCTGCGAAAGTACAAGTCATTAAATGTTTAATCAGATTTAGACATTTGTGCTAAATGTGCCTTTTAAATGACTGCTGCTCACATCCTTGTGTTTTTTCCATCCTTTCTACCAAAGTATTTAGTACTTGTTCTGCTAGTATTACTTTTTTCCCCTTTTTTTCAGGTTGGATACAGAACCAATGATGATTTTTCTTGTTAAATTAGTCAGACACCAGTCCTATAGTGGAAGTCAGTGAAATGAATGTCTGAAATCAGCAAAACCCAGATTTTGTCTCTTCAAATGCTAAGTGCTCAGAATTTCTTTTTAACTCAAGTTCCACTTGAAGCCTACTGAAACTGCTAAGCACGTAAGCCCATACATTTTTGAAAATTCTGAGCTGAATCTCCATTTCAGCTGTTGTGCACATAAAACAATGTCTCAGAATTCTCTAGCAACTCTGTAAGGACTGAAAAATCTGTGACCACTGATACCTTGAGGGGCAAGCTTGCTTTTTAAATGTTTGGTCTGTGAATGGTTATGTAGAAGCAGTGCCCAGAATTGCAGAGACAGCTTTTGACCCAACAGGTTTTATTCCCAGCATTGCTGCCTAAAATGTTCAACTCTTGTTGGTGATGCTCTTCATGAGGTTTTTACAAGAATGTAAGGAAAAGACATGCATTTTAATTAGCATGAGAAAAAGTGCAGCTGCTATTTCACCGTATTTTTAATCCAGATCATTCTCATTAACTAAACTGTAGAGGAAAACGCAAAAGCACCATATTGCTTTTCAGTGTGGTTTTTTTTTCCAGATAAATGTTGCTGGCGATGACAGATACGAGAGATTTCACATGGCCTGGAGAAGGTTTTTTCAATAAGGAGGGCGGCTGCTTTCCCCGTAGATTGCTGCATGCAGGCTATAAACCCTTGCATGCTCTCCGGTTGCTGGGTCTAAGGGCTTATTTACGCGCTTCCCGTACTCTGAAGATGTCACCACAGGAACAGCTCTTGCCATTTCCTGTGAAAACATGAAAGTCACCTTAGAAGAAAATCACAGAGTGGACAGCAGTTTTTTATTGCTAAATGTGCTGTGGCCAGGAGTAAAATAACTGACAGAACTGTACAGCATCTGCTCTATGGATGTATATTTGTTTAGCACCCTTACTGTTCTATCCCTGCCCTAGTTTTTTATGTATCTTAATAAACCATGAATGTGTCACTAGATGACAAGATGATAAGATATGGAGCTGTGGACTGATAATTTTTTACACAAATACATACACACACATGTGATTACCATGTGATTACTGGCAAACTAAATGCTAGAAAAGCACAGATTTTATTTTTATTTTTCTTGTGCACTAAGTTGCATGATTCATTTGAAAAATAGGAGAGATTTGTGCCCCCTGTTACAGGAACACCTACCTTGCTTGCACAATTCAGTGAAAGCACAGCATGAAAAAAATCAAAGCCTAAAGAAAAACCCTGAGCAACCACTAGTCCATGCAAGCTTTCCCTGAAGGAAATAAAGCATATACTACTTTATTTCTGCACGATGAAAGGTTTTACTAAAAATACGTGTACCTGTAAGATTACAGAAATAACTGCTTTGCAATGACAGAAAGTGGACTTGATGAAAAATAACCCGACCAAGAAAAGATTTTAAGCTTGTTCTTAGTAAGCTGCGCTTTAAGTGGCTGTGCAATCACTATCTGCAATCTGCAGTTCCTTCCTGTGTTACAGCAACAGGGAGCTACGGAGTCAGAAGGGAGAGACAGGATTTGTTTGTTTTTCTTTCGCTAGCCAAAGGTCTCACATTTATCAGGCTGCCTGTATGTTTGCACACTGACTAACACAGTAAGCCTTGGTCTGCAATGTGTTTATCTAGTCTTATAATATAAATAGTATCTAAAGGGAGAACCAAAATGCAGATGCCACACCATAGTTCAAGTGCAAGCAAATGACTTCTTTGCTACAACAGACACAAGTCTGAGCAAATCAGCACTTATGTCCTGCAAGGATGCAGGTGGGAGCACAGACTGGAGAGATCTCATAGCAAGGCAGTCAGCTAAGAGACATTTCCAGCCTCAAGGACAGAACCCGAGGTTCTCGGAAAGATGCTGTAAACTTTTTTTTAAAAAATCAAAAGACCAACCAACCAACCAACCAACCAACCAACCTAACAAACCCACTTAATAGAAAAGCTCATTTCAAAACAACCATTTATTCCTCCGTTCTCCTGCCCACCTTACTCCACTCTATTAAAAGCTATTCAGTACACCAACTTTTAACCCCAGCAGAACAAAAATCAAGTCAAGAAGAATGGCAGGCAAAATTAAGACCATTTCCTCTCCTGCCCTAGTTGTGGATAAATGTTGAAAAATCAGAAACTAAAAAATCTTTGTACCATCAAGAAAGACTTTGCTAGAAATTCAGGGTTTACAGTGCTAATGACAGGCAGCAGTATGTAATTCCAATAGTCTGAGTTCCTTTTAAATAAATAAGATTCTGTTTTCAGCATCCTTGGTAGCACAGCGCTGACTGTGCACATTGGCATTTCATCTTTGTGGGTTTGGCATTCAGTGGGTTTCAGATTTTCCAACAGTTGGCTGGGAAGCGTCCTGCTACCCGCCTTCACAGTGTGTAATTCTAGCACTGATAGCACTTGGAATCAGCAATGGCAGCCCTGAGCTCACACTCCACTGCAGTTACTCAGCTGCATGTAGCTAAACTGAGTATCTGTCACTGTACTCTTGAATTCCCTGAGTGCACCCAGGTTATCTGCAGGAAATGAGGGCCTTACTTGCAGTGGTTTGCTTTTTTCCACTTCAAGTAAAGCAATGTACTGTGGTGGGTTCAGCCTGTCTGCTTTAAGTGTTGTACTAGAAAGATGTAAACTGTGGTATTTTTATTTATTATGTTCTATAGTTTAGTTATTATTATATAAAGCCTGAGAGGGCAACTGTGATCATTAAAGAGGAATTGAGTATGCGACCTGCACTGGTTACATCCAGTGTTGGATGTCTTGACATGCAGGAGGATCACACTGTAGTATTAAACAGCTGTGGGTTTGATGTATCTCCATGCTAATTAAAGGTCTGGATTAAGGGACACATGTTTGGACAGTCCCTTGCAGAGGGACACTGCCCAGCAGAGCTGGTATGAATTCTGGCTCATACAAGCTTGGTCTAGGAAGAAGACTGATAGGAAAGTGAGTTTTGTTGATACAAGAGATCGGTAAAAAGTCGTAACTTTATATTGATGAATTTTTCTACACAGATTTCCCACTTGGAGGTTGGGCTTAGTACTAGGGGAGGGAAGTTGTCTTTGTTTTGTTTAAATAAAAAGTTTAATTTCTAATTGGAGTAGTCATTTACATACCTTTTGGCCTCACACAGATTGGCAGTTGAGTTACTAGGCACGAGCAGGTGAGGTTAATGGGCACTCCTGGGATTCCTTTGGGAGCATCTAATACTTCCTGCACTGTCTGATGGAGCTGAAGGGCATTATGGCTATGCATTTGCTCTGAAATGTCTGGCATATATAACCGCTAGTGAGAAGAATCACGAGCAGTGGGCTTTGTCAGAAAAAACCAATTTTATTATACAGAAATTACAGTAATTTGAACTCTTGTGTCACTCTTTCTTCTTCCTTCTCTATCATATATAGCCATCAAAGTGGGCAGCCATCCCTAGCCTACCCATCACTTTACATCCCATAAACCCATTGGGATTTTGAGGTCATTATTATACAGAGGTTACACTTCATTTGGTTTTTGACAGTCTCTGCCTCTATGTGCAGTTTTGTGTATGTATGTATAAATATAATTATATACACAGACACTTGTATGTATGTGTATTATTCAGATGCTGCATAGAAAAATATATACACATACATTTATGCCTATATATTATAGTATTTCTGTTTCCAAGGGAGCTGTATAAAACCATGGCTGTATTTACCTATCGGGCGGCACATCAAACCCAGATTCTGCTGGCCTCAAATACTTTGCCCATCTTTTTCCAGGCATACCCATGCGTTCTGACTGACCACACCTTTGCACTAGCTCCCTGTGAATTTCATTCCTGCAGGGCAACCCGGTGTAGGTTTTCCTAACAAACTCACCAGCTTCAGAGACTTGGGCTTTCACAGCAAATGCTAGCGTAGAGAGGGTGGGTGTCAGAGGACAGTAGTGAAGTCGTGGCCTATGAATCCAGTCCTCTCAGGGAGAAGAGTTTTCAAGCATCACAGAAATAACTGCATAACTACTTGAAATACAACCCTTGAGGGGCACAGATGGTTCACAGTACATCCTGAACTCTGCAAGAGAGGATTTGCCTCTTCCCCCTTGCTTTAAATTGCATATGTCTTGTCACCTGGAAATCTTCAGGATGTGAAAGAGCAAGAGCTAATTAGGGTGTCTCCATGGGATAATGCTTTCTCCTAAACCTGTAGGCTGAGCACAAGGATATTCTCCTTCCAATTCCTTTCTTACCGTATAGGCTGCACTATAAAGGGTAAAACAATGCCTATAGCCTCCAGTCATGTCAAAAAGTACAAAACACCTTTAACAAAGATTCATATGAATTTATCACAGGGTTACCTCCTCATTAATTTTAAGGCCACGACCCTTTGCGTGTCTTCTGTCACAGCGCGGAAGATACTGGTCGTAACCTTCTGGAATGCTAAAAACGGCATCATAGGTGAAAAAATCTCCTGTCTTGACAAAAGGGGAAAAAATGGCTAAGTCACAGAATTGCTTTACTTTACAGAATACATGTAGCCAAATCAATACCTAAATAGTGCATACATTGCATTAGATGATGACAACTGTAATATTACTGACTTCATTAGGAAGTTTGGGCCAGTCCTTCAGAATAGTTTGCAAAATTACCTAATGACATATTGTATAATTTATTACATTTGTTCAGCTCTGAAATTTCCCTTGTAGCAATGTACTTAATTTTTCCCCCCTATAATCTGTTGTAGTTTTTGGAAATTTAACCGATCTGCTTTAATTTTCTGCACTTAATAGTCTCCTTCCTAAATTTGTGTATTTGATGATCTGGCACAATTATGTAGAAGCAAAACAGGAGCTTTCAAAAAGACAAAGGTACCCTGCACTGTAAACATAATGCAATTTCTGATTAGAGCAGAATTGAGAAACGCGCCCCAGTGGTAATCCAGTGGTATGCATGGCACGCATATGTCAGGCATGAAAATAAAGCACACCCCAAGGCATAATATTATTGTGTAACTGTTGACATAGTTTGCATCCAAATAAGCAACATAAAAGATCTGCTCTTCTAATGAAGGCATCTGTGAAACCCAATTGAGAAGTTCCTATAAATGGAATCAAAGCAATTTCAAAACAAAAAAAGTTTTCAAAGAAAAAAAAAGCAAAATGCCCTACTGAAATATGCTGCCAGTTGTTAATGAACCTCATTAAAAGGTTCATATGCTGTTAAACATGTCAATCCATCACTGGCTTTGTGCATAGCTGACTAAAAAATTGGTGCATTTTGCTGGGCTTTTTTTCTCCTCTAATTTTACAGTGTGTCCAAATTAACCCTTGAAAATCTCACGTATTTTGAGTCTTTCAAATTACAATGGTATTCTCCAAATATAGTCAAGTCATGGCAGGTTAAGAAGGCTATAATATTCCATTAAAAGGAAACCATAGTTAAGAGCACTAGTGAGACACTGCTGTAATTTGAGGCTTTATTTGTAAAGGTATCTCCAATACTTGGTTCTGCCAAAAGGAGAGATTATTTTGTATTTAACCTATCTATCCCTTCACTTCTCAGAAACCATCAAGCTTCAGAGGATTTCAGGCACGTTCAAGAGCACCCTGCACATGATTTGTCATCTCCATGATTATTTCTGTGCTCCCTTGCTTCTCCTTTCCTCCCCACGCTACCAGTTTCAGTCAGGGGGCATTTGATTTGTACTCACCACCAGAAATGTTATTTGCTCTTTGCTGGTATTCACGTGGCATTATTTGTTACTTGTGTCGGAGCAGATAATTCATTCTTTCTGGAACTCACAGATAGTCAGCCAGCCTGTTATGTCAAAAACTAGCTCTGTCCCAGATATCTGTTTAAGATTTTCTGCCAGATGTGTAGAGACAACAGTTCTTTGCTCAACACACTGATAACTTTCTGCTGCTGTTTCTCTTTGTTGTAAATAATAACTTGGTTGGCCTGGGTGGTGGTGGTGGTGAGCTGTTTCCTAAACCCATCAGAGCAAGTGAGTCACACAGAGCTGATGATAAATGTGCACTCAGAGTAGGCATCCTCTGTACTGCTGCTAAAGCTAAGTGCTTTGCAAGCATTCATTAGTATTCCGGACACACATAAAATAGGTAATAGCTTTCTCCACATCTCAGAAGAGGAAACACCAGGCACACTGACTACAGTAACTTATGTAAAGCAATCCAGGGAGCAACTGTCAGCCAAGGGATTAAAAGGCAGGAATTTCTGGCCTCTGGCCATGCGATGAGCCCATCTTCTTCCTACTTTTCTCTGCTTCAGTCTCTGATATATGGTTGCTTTTAGGTATTTAAGATGTAAAAATGAATGAAATTCCTTTTGCTGTACAAATAAAAATATTCAAATTACCTAATTCCTAAATTGTGCAGAAGAATGGGTTGAATCTGCTTCCTCCCCTGTGGCCAAGGCCTGGGCTGTGAAGAAACCTATTAAACAGCTGTTATCACTTTTTGTTTCCATGCCACTGGAGCAGCATTTTTCACAAGCCAGGCCGTTGTGAGTGTGAAAGCAGACTATATTGTAAGGAAAAGCTCTGCCATATGGCTGCTGATTCTGTGCAGACTGGATAGACTGTGAGCTCCACCAGCCCCAAGAGCACCATGCCAGCACTCTGACCTGCCCTTGCCTTACTCTTGTTGTGCTCTCCCTACTGTTTTGTGAAGCATGGCACCAGCTGTGCCCGCTCACCTTTGGGTCAGATCACCTTCCCAAGGTAATGCTGGAATCAACACAAAAGAGTCTGACATTAGAAATCTACTTGTCTTTTAGCAGGGCCGCTCTGTAAATGCAGGAAATTAGATGTTCCTTTATTGCCCAGCATGGTGGTCTGGTCTGTACCTTGCTCACATCCCTGGGACACAGGACTTGCAAACTCTCACAAACCACCAGTCTGCGCTACCCGGTGCTTGGTGCATTCAGCAGCTTGTCTCTTGGGGGACGAGGGGATTCATGGGTTGCATTTATTGTTATAAATTGCCATAGCATTGCTATGTTACATTGACATAATAGGTATTTCAGAACTTTTTTAAGCGAATTTTTTTTGAGAAAAAAGCCTGTTAACTTCAGTGTCTCACATGACACTTCACAGAAAAGTTCACCACCCAGGAACTGTAGCTCAGTTGAGGCAGAAGGTGTAAAATTGTTTTCATTTCTGATTTTAAATATGAGGACAGAATGAGGAACAATGGTGACATAATGCAGCAGAGTGAGGAGTGAGACTCCCTGCCAGTGTACTTGAGTTACTACATGTTGACTGGCAGTGTACTACCTTCAGAAGCATTCAGTTATGGAGGCATATATTGATGTTTTTGTTTTGAGAAGCTCTATTGATTTTATTAAAGCTGAGCATGCGAAAAATTTATGCAATGCACATGGAAAATCTTTTCCCTCAAACGGAAATGGAGAAGTTTCTTATTAAAGGGTCCCCAAGAGTGTGTTACAAGAAAATCCACTGGTGCTGCATCAAACCCTAGTGACAGATGATGCCTTTCCTACTGTTCCTCCTAAAAATGCCACACATTTCATTGATATCTCACATTTTATTGAAGGAGTGGCCTATCCATCCTCAATCCTTGGCAAACCATGTCTCTGCCTTCTCGTTATCCAGTGAAAGACCTTACCCTCATTTGCCATCCACAAGTAGTAAACAGACTTCGCAAAGGCCTCTGATGGTGAAACCAGTTATTTTGGCATTAGATAGCCCAGTGAGAGAGATTAATGTGCCACATTTCTATATCAGAAAAAAATTCCTTACTGTGAGAGTGGTGAGGTACTAGAACAGGTTGCCCAGAGAAGTTGTGGGTCCCCCATCCCTGGAGGTGTTCAAGATCAAGTTGGATTGGACTTTGATCAACCTGGTCTAGTGGAAGATATCCCTGCCCATGGCAAGGGTTAAAACTAGATATCTTTAAGGTCCCTTCCAACCCAAACCATTCCATGATGCTATGACGATTTTAGGCACTTGTCTAACCAGGTCCCTCATGATGAGGGCCGAGCCCTTGCACCGGGTCAGAGCAGAGGGCCTACACTGCGCAGAGACCCACAGGGAAAGCGCGTCCCTTCGCCCCGCGCCCCTCCCCGCCTGTCCCAGACTCGCTCCCTTCCCTCCCTCACCTTGTGCGGCCGGCTGAAATAGCTGAGCTCGGGAGGCCCTTCCCGTTTGGGCGGGACGAAGCTGAAGGCGGAGAAGGAAGCGAGGGCAGGCCGCCTCTTCCCCGCCGCGTTTCCGAGCGCCTCTTGTGCCAAGCGCGTCCCGGTGGCGGCCGGCGGGCGCGGGCGGGC
>VWPU01026712.1:0-11173 GCA_013398955.1 Callaeas wilsoni
GGGCGGGGGGACGGGGTGGGGGGCGCGCTGGTGGCTCCTGCCGAGGTGCAGGAGTGGAGTGACACCCCCGGGGCCCTGGTGAGGGGCTGCTGGTGCTGGGAGTGCTGGAGCCTGGCCCAGGGCTGGGAGGGATGTGGGAGGTACCAGGGCCTGGGCAACCTGGCAGGAACCCCCAGGGCCTCATGTTGGGGTCTGGGGACCCCAGGGCTCCTCACTGTGGCACGGGGCATCTCCAGAGCTCTCTGTCACAACACGGAGACCCCCAGAGCTTCTCACCACGGTATGGGGCTCATCCAGACCCCTCTGTCATAATGTGGGGACTCGATGGATCTCCTTGCCGTGGCATGGGGCATCTAAAGACGCCGTTGTCTCATGACATGGAGACCCTCTGGATCTCCACCAGGATTCCTCCAGCCCTCACTGCTGTGCCATGAGGCCCCTCCAGACCTCACAGCCACGATTGGAACCCCCTCCACCCGCCGTCATGGGGATCCCCACGAGCAGCTGTGACCCATAGACACAGGGCGATCCCCCCAGGCAGAGACCTGCCCCATCCCGCCCTGTCCTGCCAAGGATCTGTGTCCTCGGCATCGCTGTGCCCTGAGCACGAGCGGCCGGGCGGAAGGGGAAGCCATCACCGCCCGCACACGGCCGGGGAGGAAGGGGGCCTTTGTTCGCCCTTCCTGGCCACTTGCACAGCGGGGAGCAGCGGCCGCCCCTCAGGGTCCCGGGGGACAGGGGGGTCACTGAGCCACAGCCCAGCCCGACGCCCTCTTCCCACTGCCGGGAGCGGGAGCCAACAGCTGGAAAAGTGCTTTGCTCTGGTGCTAAGTCCTCGTGTGTGCCAGAGCCTGGGCGGTGGGTGCTGGGTGTGTCCCCTCCCAGCTGTGACGCCCATCCCCTCGCCAGGTTCTCGGTAAAGACCCTTCTGGAGAAGTACACGGCGGATCCCATCGACGACTCCTCCGAGGAATTTGTTAACTTTGCTGCCATCCTCGAGCAGATCCTCAGCCACCGCTTCAAAGGTAATGGTGGCCCTCAGGACAGTCCCTGTCCCCATCCCTATGTCCCGTGGTGGATGGGGACGCACATGCCGGCACCAGGAAATGTGTCCAGCTCTGGTGGAGGGGCTTTGCTGGCACAGCAGCCCCTGAGCGCAGCCCGTGGGTGCCCGCAGGCCCTGTCAGCTGGTTCAGCTCCGATGGACAGCGCGGGTTTTGGGATTACATCCGCCTGGCCTGCAGCAAGGTCCCCAACAACTGCGTCAGCAGCATTGAGAACATGGAGAACATCAGCACCTCCAGGGCCAAGGTCAGGAAGGCACCAGCCCTGTCCCTATGTCTGTCCCTGTCCTCATCCCCATTTCTATGCCTGCCCCTGTTTCCATTCACTCCACCCTGACCCTGGTACATGGACCCATCTACATTCCTATCGTATCTCCATCCCATCCCATCCCATCCCCTCCCCTCCCATCCCATCTCCATCCCCATTCCCACCCCTCTGTGCCCCCACCTTGCTCTCTTCCCCCTGCCCTCCTGCAGCTCCATCCCACCTCATAGGGCCCCACAGGACACAACAGGAGCTGTGAGTCCCCATGGTACCGAAAAACGGGCTGAAAGCCACTCCTGTGTGGGGACCTCCAGCTGCTGGTGTCCAGCGTGCTGGGGGTGGGTGGGAATGTGGGGGGCAGCTGTGGGGGCACCCCGTGGCAGCCCCCATCCTCAGGACTGCCCGGGGCGCTGCCTCGCAGGGCCGGGCCTGGATCCGTGTGGCGCTGATGGAGAAGCGAATGTCCGAGTACATCTCCACGGCCCTGCGGGACACTCGGACCACCAGGTGAGCAGCCGCTGGTCCTGCCGGCCATGGCCGCACCTGCGCCAAGGCTGTGCTGGGGTGGGTTTCGGGGTGCCAGGGAGGGTTTTGGGGTGCTGGACGGGACACATCCAGCCGCGTTTCCCGTCAGGCGGTTTTACGATGACGGGGCCATCATGCTGCGGGAGGAGTCCACGGTGCTCACGGGGATGCTCATCGGGCTCAGTGCCATCGACTTCAGGTAGGGACAGGTGACACAGTGGGACACAGGCCCTGACTGACCCCCTCAGGGTTCCCTGACCTTCTGTTCCTTGTCCCGCTGCCTCTGCTCAGCTTCTGCCTGAAGGGAGAGGTGATGGATGGTAAAACGCCTGTGGTCATTGACTACACGCCCTACCTGAAGTTCACGCAGAGGTAAGAGCTGGGGTGCTCTCCCTGGGTGGGGACACCCCTGTCTCTCCCCCAGCACCACGACGGGGCTCCCTGAACACATGACAGCCCCTGCTGAACCCCCACACCCCTCAGCTATGACTACCTGAGTGAGGAGGAGGAGCGGGGCAGTGTGGAGAGCAGCACAAGCGAGGACAGCTCACCTGAACACCCCTACCTGCCCCTGGTCACGGACGAGGACAGCTGGTACAACAAGTGGCGCAAGATGGAGCAGAAATTCCGCATTGTTTATGCTCAAAAGGTACCGGGAGCCAGGATGAGGCCGTCAGGGTATCAACTTCCCCAGGATGCTCCAGCCTGGAGCATCTCTGCCTCTGCACCCCCACTCCCACAGCCCGGTGGTACCCTCACCCCTTCATCCTGCGGCTGCGGTGACCTAGCCCGCTGCTTGTCACTCTGGATGAACCTGGGGACATTGGGGGTGTTGCCAGTGGGGCACCACTGATGGTGGCCTCACACAGGGGTACCTGGAGGAGCTGGTGCGGCTGCGGGAGTCGCAGCTGAAGGACCTGGAGGCGGAGAACAAGCGGCTGAAGCTCCGGCTGGAGGAGGTGATGGTGCAGAACCAGCTGGAGAAGAGGGAGCTGGAGGGTGTCATCCTGGAGCTGCAGGAGCAGCTGTGAGTGGGGACACACTGCCACTGCCGGGGGCTCGGGGGGCTGGGGGTCCCTGGAGTCAGGGAGCCCCACAGGGCCTGGGTGGTCCCCAGTGCCCCACCGATCCCGAGGGGCAGGGTGAGGGGTAGTCCCTGCCCCCCTGTGCATCCTGTGGGGTGTGATGGGTACAAGCTTCCCAGTGCCTGGGTGCCCTGTATTCCCCGTGGGACACGGTGGGTCCCCAGTGCCCCACACGTCCCGTGGGCCGTGTTGCCTGGCAGGTCCCCGGCACTGGCGGCTGTGCCAGGTGCTGAGCACCTGCCTTTGCTGCAGGACGGGGCTGATCCCCTGCGAGAACCCACAGCTGGCCCAGCTCTCCAAGGAGATGGTGACACCCTTGGTCAACCAGTGGCCCTCCCTGGGGACCCTCAATGGCAACGAGAGCGGCTCGGACAGCAAACTCTACAGAAGGTAACCTCGCAGTGGGAGCAGAGACCTGCACACAGCGCCCTGCCCTGCCCCGGGGGGGACACGGGGCGTGGGAGGGGCAGAAGGGCTGTGCCAGCCCCGGTGGGCTCAGAGCTGTCCCTCTGCAGGCACAGCTTCGTGAGCACCGACCAGCTCTCGGCCGAGAACAGCCTCAGCTCCGACTCCCAGCGCCTGGGCGAGGGCAAGCGTGAAGGGGAGCCCTGGGGGCCCTTGGGTAAGACCCCCCCGCCCACCATAGGGTGCCCCCGGGGCTCAGCATGTCTCCCCGCATGCACCCAGGCGTCCAGACCCACCAGCAGCCCCCTCCTCATGGTTGGGATGCTGCCCCAGCAGTGCAGGGACGCCCAGGTCGCTCCCGAGAGGTGGTCCCTGTCCCCCCGGGGTGGCAGGGCTGGGACACGAGGCCGAGCCCTCTGTGACGCCCTTCTCTGCCTGCAGGGAAGGACCCCACGCCCTCCATGCTGGGGCTCTGCGGCTCCCTGGCCTCCCTGCCCAGCTGCAAGTCCCTGGCCAGCCTCAAGTCCAACGAGTGCCTGGTGAGCGACAGCACGGAAGCCAGCCCGACCCGCAGCCCCAGCTGAGACCCCCGGCCCCCGCGCCGTCCCCCGGCCCGGCCGCCCGGCCCAGCGTCGCGGCACAGGACTGAGCTCGGCCCCCCCTCGCTGCCCCGGGACCAACGAGGGACTCGCCGAACCCACCGGGGAGGCTGGGGACGGGCATCCCCCTCCCCATCTTGAGACCCCTCCCCGGCTGCGCCTCGGCCCCCCAGCCTGGACCCCGGCTGGAGACATGGACCTGTTGGGATGGGGGATGCAGGACTGGGAGCCAGGCGAGCTGGGAAGGGGGGAAATGAACTGTGCCATGGTGGGGGGGGACACCGGGAGCGACAGCTGCTGGGGAACAAGGGAGGGGGTCGGGGCCAGGCCCCTTCCAGGGGTGAGGGTCTGGCATGGCCCCACTGTCCGTCCTGCTCAGCCCTTGGTGCCTACCCGGGCTGTGCCTGCCTGGCCTCCCCCAGCTCCTCTGCACTGTGGGGGGCTGCTTGTCCCCCCCTTGCAGCAGCATCCCCACAACAGGGGCAGGACTCTTCTTCCCCCTTCCTCCCCATCTTCCCCCGGGTTTTGAGTTATTTTGGGTGATTTTGATTTTTATTTCAGCCCCATCTGCCTTGTTGGAGCTAAAGGAATCAATAAACGCAGCAAGCAGAGCTGGCCTGCCACCCACCTCCCCAGCTGGGAACCGGGGGGACAGACCCCTTATGCCCCCCTGCCACAAGGTCCTGGCCCAGGCAGGGATGCTGGGGGGTCCAGTGAACCTCCAGCCCCTTTGGGCCGGGAGAGCACTTTTGGGACACAGCAGATCACCAAGGATGGGGCATCCCCTGGCCCATCAGCAGTGGGTGCTGCGAGGGGGAAGATGGTGGTCCTGGGGTCCCCTAACCCCCAGTAAACGCCCAGCAGGGACCCTGTGGGTGACAGCACCACGCCCACACAACAGGGCCGTGGCTGTCACCCCACAGATGCCTCTACAGCCCCCCAGCACACAGAGAGAAATCCTTCCACTGAGAGACAATTATTTTATTTAAGAAAATAGGAGAAATTCCCCCCATGAGTCCAGGGTAAGGGGGCAGTGCCCGCAGAGCTGGGGCAGGCCCTTGCAGTGAAAGGATGGGGCAGGGGTGCCACAATGGCCCCCCGGAGCAGCAGTGAGGTCTGTCCCCACACAGGGTCTGTCCGACCCAGGGTCTGACAGGGGATGGGGACATCCCAAGTGGGAGGAGAGGTCCAGAGGCAGGGAGAGGGTCCTGACGTGTCCCCATGCCATGCAGAGCCAGCAAGGCGAGGCTGTGTGTGAGTGATAGTCAGGAGGGGCAGATCCCCAGGCAGAGCAGGGCCGGGGGGCCTGGGCGGGCAGAGAAGCCCCCGAGGTCTGGGGTTTGGTCCTTGCCAGAGCCCCAGCTCCATCTCCTGCCAGGCCAAGTCTCCTGGGACACCCCATCCTTGCCAGAGGGTCCACGAATCCAGCAGCAGCATCTGTCCAGCCCCAAGGGATGAGTGCGGGGGGCTCCATATCCCCCCCAGTGTCACGGCAGCAGGCACAGATGTCCCCCGGAGTGGCTGGGATGGGGAGTGGGGCCGGGCTGGCCCTGGCTCCGTGTGCGGGCAGCGGGAGGCAGAGCGAGGACGAAGGCACTTGGGCTCTGCACAGCCGAGTGCGGATCGCCGCTCCTGGGACACGGGGCCGGAGCAGGGCTGGCACCAGAGCAGGGCTGGCACAGTCCCCTGAGCACGGCCACACCCAGCCCTGCCCCAGCCCCGCTCACAATCCCCGCAGCCGCTGCTCCTGGTTCAGCTTCTGGAAGAAGCTCTTGCCAAATTCATAGGTGCTGATCATGATGGCGCAGGCAGGTGCCACCTTGATGACACGGGGCAGGAACCCTGCAAGGACAGCTCCGTGAGCCCTGCGGTGACACCAGGGCACCCAGAACGACAGCACAGGGCCGGGGCACATCCTCACCTACAAACAGCCCCCGGGTGCCAGACTCGGCACGGATCCGCTGCATGAGCAGCCAGGTGGAGGAAGGCTTGGAGGCCGTGACTGCAGGGAGAGGGGAGCGGGTGAGGGTTGGGGGACACCCATGGGGAGTCCTGGTTGCCCCCCAGGCACCTGCCCAGAGCCTGGCCCCTCACCTGGGTGCACCTCACTGTCTCCCAGCTCGATCTGCCGCTGGGTTTTGACCACGTCGAAGGGCAGCGTCAGCACTGCAGCCACCTGTGGGGTTGACACTGGATGTTGAGCCAGGACCTGGGGCTCCTGCCCAGTGCCAGCTCTGTTGTCACCTCCCAGCACCCTCCCAATCCCACTCCTCCTGCCCATAGGGGCCATCCCCCCCAAGGGAGCCCCTGCGTCCCAAACTCACCGCGCCAGAGATGGCCCCGGATGTGAAGCTGACCATGAACGTGGCCTCATCCAGCCAGGCCTGCCTGCAGAGCCACGTCCTCACCAGCTCGTAGTTAAACCAGTACAGAGCTGGGGGAAAGGAGACACCAGTGCTACCACTGGGCACCCCAGTCACACCAACCCCTCACACCAGCGCAGGGCTGCCCTGGCCCCCCATCTCCCAGTGCCTCCCAGCCACACCTGAGAAGGGGACGTCCCGCAGCACGGTGGGTCCCCAGCCCCTCCAGAGGGACAGCCAGCCGTCCTGGGCCACTGCTGACTGGATGCAGACGCGCAGCTCGCGGTAGCTGAGCTGTCGGGACTGCATCTTGGTGCGGATCAGCTCCAGGGGGCTGATGACTGTCACAGCACCCACTGCAGCAGAAGGGACACACAGAATGAGCTCCGGCTGCTCCAGCGGCCGTCCCAGAGCCATCAGCATCATGCCAGGAGAGCCAGGCACTGTGGCACTGTGACCTGCCATGCTCTGCTGCCAGGACACAGGGTGGGCACGGGGGGACCCCAGAGAGGAGGGGTACTCACGCCTAGCGAGGGCCCCAGCCAGCAAGGGGATGTAGTGGCTCCGGCTCCCCGTCCGGGTGTGCAGGTAGTCCCGGAGCTGGTCGTAGGTGGTGAAGTAAATGACGGTGGCTGGCACAGCCATGACCCTGCGAGGAGGAGAAGGGGTGTGAAGGGCACGTCCTCCCTGGGGGCTGGCAGGGGGCTTGGGACCAATGTCTCTGTGCCTGGGCAGGTGGCAGCAGCCAGAATCCCCAAACTCACAGGGTGGGGGGCAAGCCGCTCCACAGAGACCTGATGCCCTCATAGCGTGTGATCTTCACAAAGGCATCCTGGGCAGAGAGCAGAGCACCACGGACAGGAGTTAGAGGCGGGAGAAGGACAAAGAACCCCCCAAAACCACCCCGACACCCCGCTGGGATGGGGTCCTTGCCCGTGCCCGGAGCTCCTACCAGCGTGCCGGTGAAGCGGGTGGGGGCCTTGTACCAGGCGGTGCAGCCGTTGCCGTTCTGGCACACGTACAGGTGGTCCATGAGCCCGTTGCAGTAGAGGAAACACTTCCCTGAGGCAGGAAACAACGGCGCCGCCATTACACAGGAGACCGTTCCCCTCTGCATGCCCAGCACATCTGATCCCAAAGCCATCCCCTCTTCCACGAAGGAGCCAAACCCTCAGTGCCTGAGCCCAGTGGGGACCAGTCTGAGACCAAGGCCAGGAGAGGAACAACCCCCAGCAGGGGTCTGACCATGGCCAGAACCATGGGATGGGGGACACCCAGCTCCATGGCAGGGATGGGGACGCAGCAGGACCCACTGCCAGCAAAAGGAGAGGGTTTATGCCTCACTTGGTCTTGGCTCTGCTGCCCTGGCACAGTGGGGACATCAGCACTGGCCCCTCCACTGCGCTCTCAAGCCAGGCCCAGGGACACCGGACAGTGGAAATCCAAGGGGACTTTGATGTAGCAACAGGACAGAGTGACAAGACAGGGGGACCACGGACAGCCAGGCCTGCTGCACAACAGATCCCCACAGATGTGGCACAGCCAGCCCCAAAGCAGGGCTGCAGGGGCAGCCTGGGCTGGGGACAATGTCAGCCCCCACACCGCAGGGATGTCCCCACAGCCAGAGGAGCCCAAGCCACGACCAGTAGAGAAGCAAACCAAGATAAAGGCTTGGGAAAGCAAAGCCTCTGGCAGCAGGAGCCCCTGGCGTACTCACATGTGGCCGGCTGAGCGCCCCAGGGCACTGACTGCGCTGGCAACGCTGAAACACACAATGGGGACACACTGAGCAACCACACAGGGGACGTGCCACCGACGGGGCTGGGGCACACGTGTGTGCTACAGCTCCGAGCCAGGCAGTGGGAGAGCTTTGTGGGTGGGGGGCCTGGATTCCCCCACAGCCACTTCCCAAGCAGTTCCTATTGTCACCAAACCACTCCCTTGGGGCCAGCCCCAGCCCACTGACCCCACAAGAAGGGGCAGAGCCATGGGGAGCAGCATGGAAACTGGAACAGAGGCAGTGGGGGAACAGCCAGCAGCTGCAGCAGGCTGAGCCTCTCAGCCCCGCTGCCTGGGGGGCTGGGGGCTGCCAGGCACAGCACCGACCCCCTCAGCACAGGGCTGTGGAGGGGGAAGGACGGAGCCAAGCACAAGCCCAGCTCCCCTGGCAGGGCCCCCGAGCCCGTGAGGACAAGGGGCCCATGGTAACCTGCCACCTCGCGATGGCCCCGCGCTCCAGAGCCGAGACACCCCTGCCACCAGCTCTGCCAGCTGAGACATCCCCACGGGCTGCTCGCCGGGGGGCTGGCTGCAGCCCCCTGCCCTGCCCGAGCAGGGGTACCTTTGGAGAAGGGGGTCCTCTGGGCCTGCAGCCGGATCTTCACCACGTCCAGCGGCGTCACTGAAAAGACACCATTCTTTAGCCATGACGCCCCCCGTGCCAGCCCCCCACCCTGGCGCCCACCCCGCCATGCTCACCAAAGAGGGAGGTGAGGATGGCACCTGTCCCCGAGGCCAGCATCTGCTGCAGTGGTGTGATGCCCCCACCAGGGCTCGGTGACATCTTCTCAGCCATGGCGCTGTCCCCCTGCAACACACGGCAGGGGATGCTCGAGGCTGGGGGGTCCCTGCCCGGGGACGAGATCCCCAGGGAGCCCCCCCGGCATCCCCACTCCGGCAGTGTGAGGACAGGTGCCCCACGCCTGCTGTGCTATCGCTGCGGCACACAGCAGGCGAGGGCCCCCATAATCAGGGTGCCCTGGGGGGTGACAGAGACTGGCTCTGAGGGCCGGCCCAGCCCTGATAACACCCCCTGGCCCCACACTGGCAGCAGGCCCAGCCTGGCTGGAGAGGTGGAGACAGTCCAGCCTTCCATGTCCTTGGGGAAGCAGGACTGTCCCCTCCCTGCACTCGGAAAATTAAGGACAGGAAGGAACAAAGTCCAAAGACCAACCACGCTGTGACAGCCTCCCCCAGCCCTGGCTGGGATGGCAGCAGAGCCCAGTGCAGCCGTGGGGGGACACCAGGGAGAGGAGATCCCCCTCGTGCGCTTGCAACAAGCACCCCAAAAAGGGTTTAGGCATCTCAAACCTTCTGCCTGATCCCACCGGGGCCTGGCAAGGCTGCAGCCTCCAGGGCTGGTGTGCTGCCCTCGGGAAGCAGGGGATATCACACCCTTCCCAGGGAGAAGGATGTGGAGAAGCAACCCTCAGCACACTCAGCGCCAGCTGCTCCCTCTCGCTGCAGCCTGGGGATGATTCTCATGCTGGGATGGAGCTGTAGCAGGAGCGCTTCCAGGCTTTAGGAACCCACAGGGTTCTTTAAAGCCTGGGAATGCAGCAAAAAACCTTCACCACCTGACTCAGCAATTTGCAAGGTCAGAGAAGTCATAAATCTCTCCTTTACGGGCTCTGGAATTGTTGGGTGCCCAAGGCTGCAAGCTGGGACAGGTCTGTCCTGCAGCCGCACGTGCCAGCCCCACAGGGAGCTGGGTCTGTCCTGGCACAGGTGCCAGCCCCACCGGGAGGGCTGGATCTATCCCAGCCCTGCACATGTGCCAGCCCCACCAGCAGCTGGGCCTGTCCTGAACCCACACCCCCTAGGATCCGGGTGCTCTTTGGGCACAGGCCCCAGCGTGCCCATGACGGAGGGCAGCGTGGCACGTGCCCCACTGACCCCACAGCTATTGTAAAACCGTGCCACGAGCAGGGCGTCGCGGACCCGTCCCTCCGACCCACCCCGTCTGCTCAGCCTGACGCAAGCCAGGGGAAATCTCTTCCTCCCAGCTCTGCAGCACCTGATAAACTCACTACCCAAACGTGACGGGCCCCAACACAGCGCCTCTGCTGAGCGGGGCACCTCCAGGGCTTCCTGTTGGTATCCAAGCTCCCTTCGCAGCTGGGAGCTACTCCCTCCTCCACTCCAGGATAGAATAAGCCCCTAAACCCAGAGCCCTCCTGCTCTGTCTGCTGTGTCAGTGGGTATGGCACGGTGACGATCGGGACAAAAAGGGGGGAAAAAACCACGGGTTAAGATGATCAGTGCAAAAAATTCCCAGGACGAGGGGCTGCTCGAGGGGCTCTTCCCGGACTGGAAAGGCCCAGCTGGCTCCAGCCCCGAGCCAGAGGGAAATGCTGCCGGCAGACCCCCGGCACTTCCTAGACCCTGGGCTGCTCCAGCCTCGGGGATCTGAAGCCGGGTCCCCATCATCTGTCCGGGGGGTGCCCAGACAGCACCGGGATCTCATCCTGCTGGGCCCAAGCCGTTCTCCCCAGGAGCAGGGGACAGCGCTCGCGTGTCCGCCGGGACACACAGGACGCAGCGTGGCCCCCTGCCCTGGGGAACCCCCCCGACGGGGCAGCCCCCCCATGCTGGAGCCTGAACCCCGACCTGGAGCCTGCAGCCCCCCGAGTGCTTTGCCCACCCTCTCCAGCGCTCGGAGCCCCCAGCCCAGGGCTGTGCCTCCTCCACCGGGCTTTGCAGCTCCCTCCCCGGGGCCCCCTCCCCTGGCCCTACACCCCGCTCTCTCAGGATCTGCAGCCCCGGCAATCTCGGGGTCCGCGCCGTCCCTGGGAGGGGAGCCCGGGGGTCCCCGCGGCCGCCTCCACGCCCACTACGGCCGCACGACCCCCGCCACCGGGGGAAACTGAGGCAGCGATCACGCGTGCCGGACCACGAGGGGGATGACGTGGGGGACGCGGTGCCGGGGGAAGCGCCGGGGGTTCCGCCCCACCTGCTCATTCCAGCCAGGCTCGGCGCGTCCCTCCGGGACCGGGAGGCGGCACCGCGGCGGCGGCGCCTTTAAGGAGCCCCATGGGCGCCCCGCGCCCTCCGCGCGCGCCGGCCCCGGGCCGCACTTCCGCCCGCC
>VWPU01026717.1:0-10453 GCA_013398955.1 Callaeas wilsoni
CGGGGCGGGGCCGGCGCTGCCCCTCGGCGGCCCGGCGCTCCCGCCGCACGGGGGTCCCGGCGCTGCCCGGCCCGGGCGGCTCCAGGTGCGGCGCATCCGTCCTTGTGCCGGCAGCGGCGGTGAGGAGGGGCCTGACTCCCCCTCGCTGCTGCTCCCCCGCCTCTCCCGAAGTGTCTCTGCTTTCCGTAGACATTCCTGTGAAAATTCACGTCCTCGCTTTACATCATCTGGCTCTTCAGAAGGGAGGGAAGGCCTCGAGAACGAGGTGCAGGAGGGCTGGAGGCACTGCAGCGGCGGTGCTGCCCGTGCTCCCCGTGCAAGGGCGATGTCGGTGTGCAGTCCCTTCCCCAGCCCCGCGAGCACGGCTCTGAGGCGTGAGGAGGGGGTTCCAGCCGCTAGTTTCTATTGCAGTGATGGATATTTACATTTCCTTGTAAAAGTCAGCGCTAGTAGTTTGGAGAAGGATTTTCTGAATGGAAGGAAGAGGGATTTGTTGGCCTTAGACTTTATATTTCTCTGCTCCACCAGCAGGAGCTGCTTGCTGGGATTAGGTGGGTGACTCTCAGTGGGGCTAAGCTCAGTGCTTACACTCTATCCCTACTCCCAAGGTGCTTTCCTGACGTGGGGGAGCTCCCTTGAGGCTCAGTCATCAGTTCCTGTGTTGTCTGTCTCATTTTGTCACACTGTGAGTGCAGCCTTTGTGTCACAGGAGGCCCAGCTCTGTGGGACCCTGCTTGGTGTAAATCCATCAAAAACGTGGAGCTGCTTCTCCAGACTGAGCCTTGTTCCCGTGCTGCATCTGTCCCTCAGTGCTGCTGGGCTTCAGCACCCTGCAGAAAGATGTGGCCTGGCACAGGAAAAACAAGCTGTTCTTTTTTACATTTATATGAAGTTTATTTTGAAGAGGAAAATATCAAACTTTGTCTTGTGACGTTGAAAGGAGGCAGATTTTTTCCAATAAATTATAGACATATTTGCATAGTTACCTTCTTCTGCCCCTTATCTTGAGTCATAGATCATATCTTCCGTAAGCTTAGAAAACATAGGCTTGATTATGGTCCCAATAATGCAAGAAAATATTTCGTGATGTGCTGGTGTTAAAAGGCCCTGGTCTTTCTCCTCTTCTTTGTTGTGTATTTTGTGGAATTGGGCTTGCCAACATCTGTTAGGAGTTACAAACTTATAAGAACGGAATTATTTTTTTGTACTTTTTATGGCACGATTACAGGTAGGTGTAGGGCAGGAATCCTCTCTGGACAGGAAGGAAGCTGTTCTGATTCTTGAGATGCTGAAATACTGGAGTTATAGCGATAATACACATCAAGGACTTCATTGTCAGTCACAGCCATGGTGTCTTATCAAAATATACTGAATATATGCACATTATTTGAGTGGTGTTCGTGCAGGTGTGAGGGTTTGCATCCTGTGTCTGCCTGAATGCAGGACCTCTGGATTCAGCGCCAGGAGCCACTGCTTGGCATGCCAGGACTGCGATTGAGTGAGGAGGGGGAGAAAGGCAGCTCGGGTCTGTTGTGTTTTGGTTTTTCTGTGCAGGGGAAGACAAACTTTTCCAGGGTTTTTTCCTTCCTTTGCAAAGAAGGAAAGTGTAACCATCTTTCCTCCAGATTCACAGATGTAGACGGGCTTTTCATTCATTTGCTGAGTGCTTGAATTCATTTTAGGAAAGATGAAACAGCAAGCTGAGAGGATGCTAATCAGTATTGAAAACAAGGGAAATCAGGGCAAACCAGTCTGCTCTGGTCTGCTCTTGTTTATTGTTATAAATGCTGATTTAACCAAAATCTGCTTTTGTGTGTACAATTCTGTGGACCCGGAGTGACTGGCAAGCAGAGTTCTGTGAATTAACCAGTGCCTGGCTCACGGAATAAATCCCTGGGGCTCCTGCCAGTCCTGCCCTGCGCGCCAGTGAGCCCTCACCTGCTGCAGGGCTGTCCTGGGGCTGCCCCCAGGCTTCAGCTGCTGCAGGAGGAGCAGTTGCTGGTACCTGTGAGACCAGACCACGCTGACAGAGAGCACGGGGAGAGGTCTCAGCAGAGCCTGCACGTAGTACTAGTTATGGTATTTTTCAAAACTTGGGATGATCAGGATACAATTAGACTGCAGTAGCACAAATTACTGGAATTCCCTGTGATTTTAGACATAGTCAGAGCTTTGGAAAATAAAATTCTCTGTTTTTCCTATGGAAATATTCACTTCCACTTTTATGTGTCGTGTTTTCATAGTGCTTTAAGTGTGTTACAATGTGAAATCACAGGAAGGCTGGCACAGCACTGCAGTAGTTGTGAGCATGGTTGGAGGAGTCTGACTGCCCAAACCATTTACATCTAGACTGGTTTAAAACTACCAGATGCAATAAAAAGTATTACTCCTTTATAAACTTGTGGCCGTGTAAGTGGTTATTGTGATAGAGTGCCCATCCGTGGAAGTGTTCAGGGAGTGACTGGATGTGGCACTCAGTGCTCAGGGCTGGTGACGAGGTGGGGATCAGTCACAGGTTGGACTCGAAGATCTCAGAGGTCTCTTCCAACATTAATGATGCTGTGGTTCTGTGATTCTGATATGCTCTAAAGAAAGAAGCCTTTCGTTATGTGGATTTTGGTTTAGGCTTCCCATTTGCAGTTCATGAGGTATGATGGCTTTCAGTTAAGAAAGTGTATAAAAACTGAGAGTCAGTAGTAATGTTCCATTCTCCCTTTAATTAAAAGGCATTAAATTGAAGCAAATATTCCCTCCTCCTGTTGATCTTTCTCCACAGTATTTGAAATCTGTGCAGAGTCAAAGAGCTGCAGAAGCAGTGGTTGCAGGTACAGCTCTGTTTTTCCTCGTGGCTTGTTAGGAAATCACTCCTAGTAATGGGGTGTATTGTGAGGTGTTTCTCATGTTGTGCTGGCTGTGCCCCTCAGGGCACCGTGCCCCCCAGGGATGTGCCTGTGCTGGGCAGAAGGTGCAGCTCCTCTCCACAGCTGCTGTGTGTGGGGCAGATTCCCCCAGGAGCTGGGGCTGGAGCCCTGCCCTGCAGGAGCAGTGTGCTGTTCCATCTGCCCCGCAGCAGAACCTCTCAGAGTGTGGATCTGCAGCTGAGGGGCTGCTCTGCCCGGGGCTGGAGCCCGGGGGCAGGGAGGGCAATGGCCCAGTGCCACAGGGGTTACCTGGCTGCAGTAAGGAGCTGCTGGAGGTGTCCAGGTGATCCATGGCCCTTCCTCACCTAGCACAGGGTTTGTGTTGGCAGGATGGGTAAATACATGGTTGGTCACAGCACCGACTTCCAGTTCACCTTCTGAAAATGCTTCATTTGTGGAGCAACCGATTTAAAAACTTTGGAGAGTTGTGTGTTCTTGGGAAGGCTGAGCTGTGAGGTTCTTTTTGGGGATAGTGCCTCTTTAGCAGGTGTGTTTTCATAGAGGGGGAGGAAGATGCCTGTTGATTTTGAGGGATTTGTCTGGTCCTGACAGTGCTGATGCTGAGGAGGGCTGGTGCTGTGGGGGTTTTCTGTCCCTAGTACATGTGTGTGTTACAGTCTGCTGAAAAGTTCCAAGAAATTGTTTGAAAGGATGAACTCAGGTGGATTTTGGAGCTGTTAAGGACAGCACTAGGGACTTTCTCCTAGATGTTGTGTGTTTCTCCAGACTATTAAGTACAGACTAAATAGAGATGATTTAACTTTGTGTTCATTAATTACAAATGATAAAGCAAAATCCATGGCTCAGTGTAGCTCTTCTCAACAGCCTGAGTGCACAGCTTACAGATGCTCAGGCCTGTCAGTGGTAGTAGTTCCAAACCGATGTCCATGTTTATTTAACAAGAGATTGGACCTTCTTGCATCAGACGAGAGAATACCTGAAACAGGTGCTAATCACTTCACAGCCATGAAAAACACACATTTTTCTAAGTAATTAATATCTATGACCAAGGCAGGATTCCTTAAACTGAACATTTTTGGATAAAAGTAAAAAAACCCCTCCAAACACAGTAAATCTCGTTTTTCTTTCTCCATCCCAAAGATTTACAATTTGATAGCTGTAAAGGTTCCAGATTTCATCTACCTATTTTGTCTTTGTGCACTGCACCCAAATGCCGTTGTTCCCTGTCCTCTGTGGCTCGTTTGGCCCCTGCAGGAGCCGTCAGGCTGCGTTAGGGCGAGGGAGGCTGTGTGGAGCCCGCCTGGGTGGGGGCTGGACGTGCCCAGTGCAGCTCTGGCCTCGCTGGCCGGTGCCTCCTGTGTCAGTGGTGGCAGGAGATGAGCTGGGGCAGTGACTGTCCCTCTGCTGCGCTGGGCTGAGCTCAGAGCAGGGCATGTGTTCAGAGTTTGAAGTACAGTTTTATTTAAGCTTTGTGCTCTAATTTCTGTTTCTAATTCAAATAGCTCCATGGGAAACCATTTGTCAGTATTTCTTTTTTCTAAAATAAAATCAAAGTCAATGAAAGTAAAATTTCAGCCCTATCCCCCCCAAAAAAGTTTAGATTAGTGGATATTTGTAGAGAAGTAAAGTAGATTCTCTTTAGTCACTTAGCACAGGCACTGCATTCTGTGAAGGGAAATAAAATGTTCCAGCGTGTCAGAGTGCACAAAAAAAAGAGCTGAGAAATAAAAACCCCCAAAATAACAGTGCTAATATTTCCTTTTTGTATAGTTTCTTATTTTAAATGATAGTATAAAAAGCAGTTTTACTTCTAGGTGACCTTGTTGTAGTGGCTGTTGTGGCAGGAAGCTCACTGTGATGTTTCTCTGGCATGGGAGCACACAGAACTAGATCTATGACACAGTTTCTTTGAGAGGCTCTTCTCAAGTGTTTTAGCACTCAGTGGTATAGAGCTTTGCTGCTGCTGTCAGCACAGAGACTTGAAAATTCAAATAAAAAGTACTAGCAATAGTGAAATTTTAAATTAAATGTATCTATCATCCACCAAAGACTTCCAAAAATGTATTGTAAAAATAACATCTGACAGTGAAAACAAAGCTTGAGTCATAAATGCTGTTTATTCTGCTTTTCCAGGGGTAGAATGAGCACGTTGGAGCGCCTTGCGCTGTTGTAAAGCACCGCAGTTCGAATTGCCAGGGAGCCCCAAACTCGAGTGGAAATGACCTGCTCTGCCCGTGGAAGTTGTTCTGGGGGTGTTTTGCAGGCAGAGTCTCCGCCCTTGTCCTGGAGGGGCCATCCCTGGGAGCGGGCTCGGTGCTCCCGGAGCCTGTCCCGATCCCGAGCCGTGCTCCTCAGGGGCCTGCTGCTGCTCCAGGGTCTGATCTCGAGTGCCAGGACCACCTTTTTCCTTCACTAAGAGTCAGCCATTCTCTTAGGAGAAACCCAGCTAATGTCCATAGGGATCCTGGTCCAAGGTTCCAAAAGAATTGAGCTTGACCCCACACCAAAGCACAGCTTGTATGGCCAGAGCGTCACCCCATGGCATCAGCACAGGACAGTGTGTCAGAGGCCCTCTTCCCTCCAGGGGACAGCTGGGTCAGGCACGCTGCATTCAGAACTGTCGGACCAAAGTGCTCCGAGCTGGGCTTCTTCAGGAGCGTTCATCGTGTTTGAGTCTGGGCGTTCGGGCGTTCCCAGCAGACAGTGGTGTCAGGCGGCTGCAGGGGCAGGGGGCAGTGGGGAGGGTGCCCTCCCAGAGTCCCCAGCCTGGGAGGTGCCTCCTAAAGCACTTTGCAGCTGTAAAGCTGATTGTAATTCCTTGGAATCCTTCTTTTACCCTCTCTTATGTTCTCTCTCTCTCTGATAATCTTTTCTAATGCACAAATATTGCACCTTGGCATTTCCATTGAGCTATTGCTGTTTTTCAGAACACACTTTTATCCACAGTTCTGGTCAAAATTGGTTAAAACTTGTATTAGCAATTCAAGTTTCCATGGATAGGGAATTCCAAGGTCATGCTTTAAAATACAAATGGCATAGATGTTCCTCTATTTGTTTGCTTTTAAGTGATATAAATCCTGAGAAAAACGATTGTTTCTGAGGTGCGGCGTCCCAGAAGTGGTGGTTCGGAGCAGGCAGCGGGAGTGGGTGTGTGCCTGGGAAGTGACTCGTTTGTGACCCCTGAAGAATTTGGGTACAGCAGAAAACAAAGTGCCCAGTGTTCACATAGCAGCAGGAACATCTTGGGGCTGTGCAGTCGCTCTGAATCTTCTCTTTCTGGGAAAAGATGGAATTCAGGTCTAGGTTTTACCAGTGGATGTTGGGCAGGGACAGGTAATGTGGGGCTCACAGGTGCTTCAGGTGTGTTTGTGGGGGGGCTCCACAGTTACCCACGTCCACGGGGGCTGCAGGGCCAGTGCTGGGCCAGTCCTGTCCTGTGACAGAGCAGGGGACACACATGGAACAACTGCTGCTGCCTCCGGCTCACCTGCTCTGGGAGCTACGGCGATTTGTCTCCTCTCAGGTCCCAAGACGCATTTTTTTCTTGCAGGTATTAGTCTTGGAAGAGTTTTGGTCTTTAATGAGCCCATTTTTAAAATAAAGAATCTTTTCTTAGGATTCTGTCTTACATTTTTCTGCTCCTTTTGATTGCTTTGACATTCAGGTTGTAGAAAGTTTATCACAAAATAGAGGTTTCGTTTCAGTTCAGAAAAAGGAACAGGCGAACTTAAGCACTTTGTTTTATAGATAACTAATTGAAAGATGAACGTAGAGAAGATGAAATAATGCGTTTGCCTTTGTCTCTTGTAGAATGTTTTTCAAGGTGATTTCAGGTATGTCACAAGTTTTTAACCCATGTTTAAAGCTGTAAATTTCAATGTGAAAAAGCTTATAACAGTTATCTCTTGTAGCTTCCAATAAAGGCTTGCCAGCAGAATACCCACACCAAAGTCAGCACGGAGCACAACAAGGAATGTCTCATCAACATTTCCAAGTACAAGTTTTCCCTGGTCATCAGTGGTCTCACCAATATCTTAAAAAATGTTAATAATATGGTGAGTTTTCTAATTTTGCATCGTTTGGTGATTTTTTCCAAATAGTTGTTATTTACTTGTGTTGTACGAGCTGCAGAGAATTATTTGAAATTTAGTCAAATTGTTGCTTGCCGTTTACACTTAATTGAAGTTCACCAGCAGCATCCATGAGAGCCATGTTTCACAGAAAGGCGTTGGGATTTTGGGGCAGGGAAAGGATTTTAAACTTGGGCTGTTTGAATTTTCCAGGCTGTTTGGGTGTTTTACTGTATGTTTGTGTATATGAAATAGATGTATTTTTAAACAACCAGATGAATTTCAGTCAGAACCCTTGCCATGAGAAAAGTTGAGTTCATTGAGTTTTGAATCCATGTAATTTGGGATCATTTGGAGTCTCCCCAAATAGGTAACAGAACTGGCCAGGCTCTGGCAGTACTTCTTTTTATGGTTTTGGAGAGATTCCTTGGAGTGAGCCCTTGGCTGTCAGTTGTACGGGGATGTGCATCTGCTGGAACTGCAGAGGACTGATAAAACGAGAAAATAGGTTGCCCTGCTGACAGGGATTTTAGGCTGCTTAAAGCTACCTGTAATCTCTTTGGAGAGAGAATTTATTTTAATTAAACTCTACAGGCATGAGGGAACATGTTGATGTGCAAGATGATTGGCTGATAAATGAGAAAACTGTACAGTTAAAGGAAGTTTCTGTGTGTGAGAGGAAGACCGAGCTAAAAGTGTCAATTAAGTCAACATTTGCCCTGAGGAGCAAGTCTGAATGTTTGTCGTGTGTGATGGTCTGAGCTTCTCTGGGAATCAGCAATAATTGGGAAGGATTTCTGTAGCTGAAGCAAACCAGTCCGAGGGACTTGTCAGTCATAACAATCTTGGTGTCAGAAAGTCTCAGCTGAGGCCTGGGCTTAGGTGAGCCGCCCCTCCCGTGGGGTAAAATAAACTTCTCTGGGTGGCTCTGGCAGGTGCTCGGTCTGCGGGCAGTTGTACCAATGTGCTTTTGGCCCAGTCTTTCCTGCTTTATTTTGCTGTCTTATTATTGCTGGAGCCAGTGCCTGTTCCTGGCACAGGACTGGGCCGGGGGAATCCTGCCTTCCCCCCATGTCTGCAGCGGGGCGTCTTTGGGGAGGGTCTCCTGTGTTTCTTCCTGTGGTCTGGGCTAAATTTTGCCTCAGTAATAAGTTTGTCGATAGGGATTTCTTGCAGCATCCGTTCTCTTAAGCGGTTGGCAGTGAAATATATGTAATTGGAAAAGAGTCAGCAGTAATTGATACCAAAATAGGTTCTGAAAAGGTGGAACCTGCATTTCTGAGCAGCTGGTGGGGCATGATGGAGGTGAGGGGCTGCAGGGCACCTCCAGTCTTACTTTGCGGGGGCTGTTTGTTCCTTATTACATTTGGCATTGCAGACTGGACAAAGATATTTCTTTAGTGATAAGGGTTTAATTCCTATTTTAATCTGATTTTTGCTGGCTTTATGTCTGAACTCCAAACCAGAGCAGTAATGGAGCCATAATTTACTGTGCCACTTTGCTGGTTCACTTTTGTGTGTTACAAGTCAAATATCTGTGTCTCAGATGAATCCATATCCTTTCTACTTCTAGAGAATATTTGGAGAAACTGCTGAAAAGAATTTATATCTATCTCAGCTGATTATCTTGGATACACTGGAAAAATGTCTGGCAGGGGTGAGTAGGCTTGCATAAGCAATTCTAACTTGGGATTCAATGGGTTGGAGAATACAACTCAAATGCTTGTGTATCTGTTATTACTGGTACTAAACTTAAAACTCATCAGATTTAGAGCAAAGTAGGATTAATGCCATTTAAAAAATACTAAAACTTCCTATAAATGCAGGTAGTTGATGTAATGGATACATTAACGATTTGGAATGGGTGCTTTTTATTGCCTAAAATGAATGATCTTTTTTCATGTTAAAAGTAGCAGGGAATTCAGTACAAATTTTTCATTTTGTGCTGCTTAGTTCTCTGCATACAGTGCTGAGTTTTCTTCAAATGTCTTAAAACTTAGTTGAAGTAATTTTCCATGTGCTTTTATACACACCAGAAACTGTGCTGCCGCTGCTCTAGAGATGATTTCTGCAGGTGTTTCCTAGATTACATTAGTTAACCATGTCCAAATGTCCACTGGGAGCCCAGGCCCGAGGTTTCCAGTCAGAGCTGCTGCAAGGCAGTTTGCTGGTCCCTCTGGGAGGAGAGCGGTGCTGGTTGTACAACTTACCGTGCTGAGCTGGAATTGCAAAGCTCTCTTCACTAAGAGCAAGATTTGCAATGGTTTATTCTTTTAACAAGAACAGAATTTTATTCTTAAGCTGTATTCAATTTCCAGCTTTTGCAGCTGAGGAAAATACCACTTTTTGTCTTTGATGCATTGAGTCAAAAAACCCGTTTTAACTTCAGAATTTACTTATTTTTAAATACTTCTTCTATGCATAATGTTTGAAACGGTGGTTTTCCTGATAGATCATTGTATTTAAATAATGTAAAATTGTGCTGAATGTTTCTTGCTCTGTCACTTCAAGTGAGAGCAGTCTGAGGCAGAATATGTTAAGTCAGAGTGAGCCAAAGCTCTGTACAAAGCGTGTTGTGTTCTGTGGTATCTTCAGATGGATTTCTTGCTCAATGTTTCATCAAGTTCTCATGGCAACAGGACTCAGGTCAACTAAGTGGGAGTCTTTGAAACTTCCCAATTCCCTATGGAAAATTCATTGGTAGAATTTTAGAAAGCTTTAGTGCTGACCCTTCTGTTAAAATTTGCTCTTAGTAGAGCAAAGTTTCACTTTGAATTCTTTTGTAAATAGTTTCCTTATGTCTCACACTGTGCAAACTGGCAAAAATCAGATTTTTCTTTTGCAGGGAAGTTAAGCCATTTTTGACTCGTATAGAGCAATTCCCAGCAAGAGTGAGGGAGAAGCACCTCTTTTTGGTTCATTTTTTAATGTAAAATACTCGCTGTCAAAATGTGGCCACCAAGCCCCTACCCAAAGAGAAGTGAGGGTGGGCTTTGCCCTTTAGCCCTCAGGGGAAGCCGAGGTAGTGACTGCTGTCCTGATCCTCGACACAGCAGCAGGGCACGTTCATCAGAGCAAAGCGTGCACTTCTTCAAAAACTGGTTTGATGTTTTGGTTGACGCTCGATGGGATTGATCAGCCCCGTGTCCTGCGTTTCTCAGCTGAAGATGTGGTGTGCTTTGGCTGCGGTGGGACGTGCAGAGGGGAAGGAGCCTCTCTGTGCAGGTCGGGAGGCTGGATCCCGAGCAGAATTTAGGGGAACACTGTTTGTTTGTAGCAACCGAAGGACACCATGCGCCTGGACGAGACCATGCTGGTGAAGCAGCTGCTGCCCGAGATCTGCCACTTCATCCACACCTACCGCGAGGGGAACCAGCACGCGGCCGAGCTGCGCAGCTCCGCCTCGGGCGTGCTCTTCTCGCTCAGCTGCAACAACTTCAACGCCGTCTTCAGCCGCATCTCCACCAGGTACGGCCTGCTGCAGCACCCCTGGGGCGGGAC